>ARYC01007581.1:0-23773 GCA_000711775.1 Oxytricha trifallax
CTAATGAAATTAGGATGATAGAGATACCTAACTACCCTGAAATATCAGTGACAAACCTCTATGATGATGCTATGAGTGATCCAGATGTTGCTCTCTACCTTCCATCAAAGTTGCAACTCCCTAATAAGTTGCCAGAGAGAAACTTTTTCTTTGGTGTTCTTGCAACTCTGAACCCTGAGTACTTAAATGAAGTTATTTAAGAAGCTCATAAGAAACGCTACAGCATCTCTCCTGAAGAAAAAGAGAAGCAAGGTATTAAAATAAGTGACACCAGGCTGAAGGAACTTCAAAAGCATCCTTTCATCTCAAGTAAGCTTAGTCTTCTAACTTTATAGAAAAACCTGGTACTTTTATATACTTGATGAAAGAGCGCAGCAAATTAAACAGAGAGAGAAAGTCTCAAGTAAAACATGAATTGAGTAAGAGGCTCTTCAAAGATTTATAAAAGCCAGAAGAGATGAACATAGATGCAGGGGCTGGCACTAAGAGAAGAAACATAGGCCAAGCAGGCCTTAAGAGGAAGAAAAGAAAGAGAAGCCAAATCCTTTTACGGGCAAATTTAATATGTGAACTTATTTCATTCGCTTAAATCTAAAACTTATTTATAAACACAAAATCTCCCTTCTCTTGCGCATACTTTAGATTTATCATCGCTGACTCTCTTAGCAGGCACTCTTAATAAAATCGACTGTATCTATCTTTAAATCATGCATCAGATGGTAGAGCAGCAATTTCTTATAATGACCTTTCAATAACCCCCAATATAATTCAATTCCATTGAACTAAGGGTGTAAGGAGCATTAAATACAGGTGTTATATTTAGCCTTTCATATTATCTCCTTGAGTCTTTAGTTTTATGAACTGACAAGTTATCAATGAATAGAATAATTTCTTAGTCAGCGTACTTAGCTCTGAGTTATTGCAAGAACTTAATATATTATTCAGTCTTTATAGAACGAGGGTGAAAACATAAGTCTCGAGGCCACTATCTTCACTTATTCCACCAAGAATAGCATGAGTTTACACCTTCACTTTTTAGTCATAAACTTCTATATTACTAAACCTCTTGTACCAAGACCTTGATATAAAGTATTGAATGTAAATACTGCCTCATCAGCGTGTATGAACTTTATATTATGCTCTTAAGACCTCTGCATTTAATCGAATATATATTTTAAATTAGTCTTTTAAAATGGAACATTAAAGTCAATCACTCTCTTAATGCGATTGACTGTCTTTTAAGATAATTCCGTTCTTTTTATATATGTTAGCTATCGATTAAGCAGATATGTGAAGCTCAGGAAATTGGCGATGAAACATCACAGCCCTCTAGGCTAGAGAGAAATGAGCCCAGTATTTAAGAGTCTTATCATTAATAAGATAATCAATATGATGAGGCTAAAATTTTAGAGGTCTTTTAGGCTTAGAATTAAGATGCTATCTCTTTAAATTCAATGATAATAAACAGTGAGACCTCACAGTTGCTGGAGATTTATGGAGTAGCCTTGCTATAGACGTATAAATCAGAACAGGCTTGAGTGATTCACAATAATCATCACATCCATATCGCAACTTAAACAATAAATCTATATACTCACTGTCATAAACAGACCCAAAACCTCGCATATAACCACTTAAAATACTAATATTTAAACATTAAACCCCTACATAAACCCTATTAAAACCCTAATAAAGTATGCACTAATAGTCTACTTTTATCAATCAAAAACTCAATCAAACTACTGAAAGGGTTTTGGGGTTTTGATTGGAGAGTAATAGTACTTTTCAGTAATTCCTAAGTAAGACTGGGTTCAATGAAAAAGAAGCAGAGATAATAGTTAAAAGCAAAGATAACTTCCTCTACAATGATTTCATATCCACTCTAAGGAGAATCAACCAACTTTATAGAGAGGATTTGATCAAGATGATATCTATATCAAAAGTGAAGCAAGACCCCTAAAATACATTAAATGAACTTATCGCAGTTTTCTCACAGAGGAGGATTCTTCTGACGATAATGGCAAGACGTGAGCACATAAACTTACAACTGGAACGCTTGGTCGTTGTGCTTCAGTCTGTCAAAGACTACGAACTTGACCAGTTAGAATTATTATTTCAACAGGACGAGGTATTTTGGATGCGAGAACTCGCTAAAATGCAATCATAACCTAAAATAAAAAAGATATATCTAAGATTGAGAGCAAGAGTCAGGAGATATGGGAAGAGTTTATTAAATCTTAGAATTTAGAGGTCAGGATTACTCTAGATGCTATGCTTAGTTGCTCGTAATCATTGCAGGAAAGCTGCCTAGATTATAAACACTCGATTTATCAGTCAACATTAGCTGCAATCATCTTGAATCACCACCAGAATAACATTCAGGTCCAGATGCCTACAGCATCAGGCAAGACCTGGGTTCAGGGATTATTAGCATGCTATTGGATATAGTAAGGGAAAAAGGTCGTTATAATAGTTCCAGACTAAATCCTCAAACTGTAAACATAGAAGTTTCTCCAACCATTGGGCATCCAGTTTTAAATAGAAACCATTGAGAATTTTTACAAATAAAAAAAAACTTATGACATTATGATAATTGATGAATTCGATCACATCACTTGGAAATATCCATATTACTATCACGAAGGAAAAATGTACGGAGTATGGGATTTAGGGTTGACCAGATCTTATATGTTCAGTGCTACATGTGATTAAGGCATCCTGAGAGTGCTCGCCCAAGTTTGTATATAGCCGAAAGTTTTGAAATTCAAGAGCGAGTACGAGATTCTGAATGATTTGAGTCAAGACTAAGGAGGAGATATCATCGTTTGCGCAAACGCAGATGAGAGGCTTTCAAAAATAAAAAAAGAGATTGAGGAGTGTGGCCATTCTGTACCTCTAATTATATTTTGTAATGGCTATGATATGGACATGGTGAAAGGCATGGTAGAGCAAATTGGATAATTAAAAGTGAGAGTGAGCATTTCATAAACCACTCTGGAGGAAATTTAATCTTGGCAGAATGCGGTCTTAATCTTAGACAAGGATGAGAGCTACGGCTATAACACCAGGTTTAGAGTGGACGCCTAAGTACTTATTGCATGTGACATTAACTCCGAAGGCTAATATCTTTAGATGAGAGGTCGGAGTTCTAGGAACATGGGCGCCTTATAGTCAAAGTATTTTCCAATAACTAACTTACCAAAGCAGCAAATTTTGCACAAGATGAAATAAATATCGATCGAAAAGCTCGACAAGTTAGAGTAGCTCGTGGGCCTGATCTACAAAAAACGATTCAATAAAGTGTTGTTGGAAGCAGTATCAGATGCAAAAAAGGAGAATGAAGTAATTGCAAGTTTGGAAGATTTGAAATAGCTATTGGGACAGGTGCTTTCTAGAAGTTGGCATAAGGTATCAAGCCTTGAAATGAGATATCTACGTTATATATGAGACTACCTGAGTTATAATTTATGCAAATGTTCATCTAAAATTAAAATACTCTCTCAATTCTCATTGATTTTAACTAAATCTTAAAAATCCCTCCAAACAAATCCATCCAAACATGAAAATTGAAAAGTATAAACTTAAACGTAATGACCCCTTATTTCTTTATGAAAGTGTAAAAATATGCGATCAATGCTACAATTATGTGAAATTATTATTGGAATTTATAAATTTTTAGCAAGAAGAGCTGCCTAAAAGATCCCTTCCACCCAAATCATTAAATAGAGATATCCATTTTTCAAATAATAAAATCGCTTAATAGAAATCTGATTCATTGACATCTGATTTAATGTCATAAAACTCTCATTAGAAACCTTATATAAAAAAGTAAAGTGCCACCACTAGACCTCAGACATCCTCCGTTTATCAAAGTTAATCAAAGAACAAATAATCACTACTGCTACATAGCTCACAGTAAAGTAAGGATATTTAGGTGCTCTTTGAAGATAGTAATACCAAGGAACAATTCAAATAATTGAAAAATACATTTGGGAAGAGTAGTGGGTCAGAGAGAGGTGCTTCTGGAATTGCTATAAATAACGATGATAAAGTGCAATAATAAATGACGAATAGCACTAGTAATGCTAGATTATAACCAATATTAACTCAGTCAAATAATTAAACTGAGAAAAAAAAACCACAAAATACTCACATTAAAACCTAAAAAAACAAGTTGGAAAAGTATAATGCCAAAATATTAGAAGAAAGTGGCATAAATGACTCTTAAGATATTTCTAAATTATATAAGAATCAGTAGGATCTATAAAATGAATTAGATTTGCTGTAAATGAGAGAGAATAACCTTAAGAAAGGTGATAAACCATAAAATATAAAGAATGATAAGAAAAATTAGAGTATAACTGATTAATCACAAAGTATGTAAAATGATGATTTAATTGAAGATAGTATTTAGAATTATAGTGACAGCTAGATTGATCAATCATAGTAAGAAATCAAATAATCTCCCTTATAAACTGGCTTTATGATGTTCGCTATAACTTTATTCCAATTTTATTTATATATTCCTTATATAAATAATAAAGTAGAGCAAGGCAAATAAGTAGCTAGCTATAACATAAAATCCATGGACAACAGAAAATCTCATTCTTATCTTTAATAAATCTAGGAAGTTTAACCTAAATTAGAATAATCCAAAATCATAGAATAAAACAATAGTAGAAGTGATAGCAATCCCGCTCATTAAACTGATAAAATCATTGATAAATTGAACAAGCAGCATAAGTAAGCAAACAATCATAAAATGCTCTCTGATTAGAACTTCCAGAGAGTAATTGCAGGTATGGATTAACAGTAAAAACAGAAATCATCTACAACAAATACTACTAATAGAATGGAAACTAAATACAACAAGATGATGGCTAAAATAGAGAAAAACAAGGAGGTAAACACGAGCAAGGGAGGGAACAATGGTTCTCAGTCAGATATATTTGTGGTTGATTGGGAGAAGGAATATCACATGAAAGCCAAATAGAAAACTGAGAAAGCAAAGGATGGAATATTCAAGATGCTTGATAAAATAGAGAGTGGATATAATGAAATTAAATTAATCATTTGTTCTTACTAATTATTTTTGTGCCTATTCACATTATAACTTGATAGCTAGGCTTTCTTATCGGACTCACTGGACCTTAAACTTTAAGATGAAAATAATTCACAATAAATTATAGAAAAGAAATAACACTAAGCAAGAGGGAATTAAAACATCCCGCAATAATAATTTTAACAGCAATAAATGAGACCTTCATTACTTTCTCAGATCAGTTTTTAAAATCAGCATTAATAGTAAAACGAATTTGACTGTGGCTTAAAAATTAAAGAATCTAAAATGTATGAGAAAGTTTATGATTCAGTGCCCTCTTTCAGCGAGAAGAAAATGCAACCAAGAATATAATATGATGGATAGGTTTCTATGATTGAAAATATGTATAAAGTACCTTAATCTATGAATTCTAAAACCAATATAAGAAGTCATATTCCTTAACCTCTTTTACCCGTGACAACTTAACAATATGTTCAATTATTTTTTATTGTTTATTTATCTAAATTAACTTCACAAACTAAAGGGTATCAGTAAATTTACAAAGAAAACATAATTCAGACTAATTCTATGTTAATGAAGACCAAAATTAAATCTGCTAATAGAGCTAGACCTTAATCCTCAAAACCCCCTCTCAATGGAAACTTAGCATCAACCACAGGGGGAGGAATATCTTAAAATAATTATGTAGGCTCAATCAATTATCAAATAGTGAATGAAGAGCTTGAGCTAGATTCAATCAACCCCTTGTTTTCGAATTAAACATAGTCCTTCAACTATATAAAACCACACACTAAACAATAACAAAATATCAAATCAAGCAGTTTAGTTCAATTACAGCAAAACTAGTACAGCGATAATATAAACCAATATCATAAAGCTTAAATGAATACAGACTTAAATTTGAGTAATAGCCTTAAGAAAAAGCAAAATCAGCATAAATAACCAAAATAGCGAACGAAAAGCGCAAATCGTACCTCAGCCTCAAAGAGATTACTTAGTGCTCAAAATTATCAACATTAATAAACCACTAATGTATAGATGAAGGAAATTACTTCAAAGCCATCTGATAAAAATGCTCCATAACACGAAGTGAAAAAGGGTGGAGGGTTGTTCGATTTTAAAAATATGACAGAGAAAGATATCGAGTAGATTGCTGAAAACGCAGACACTCTGATTCAAATAATCCAGAACATCAAAAATACTTCCACAAAAGACGAACCTGCTCAGGCTTTAACCAATCCAAGACTATGTATCAAAGAAACTCTATATTAAATAGACAAAGAACTAATATAGCTGAGGAGCCTTGCTTTGAGGAAGACGAAGAGGATGAGTGTACGTAAGAGGAGGGCTTGAATGTTTTTGAATCACAGCGAAGCATGAGAAACAGTGACACCTAGAACTTAAATTAACATAATTTTAATGGAGGTGGAAGTGGATTCCAAGTAATGGGAGAAAGCAAGAATGGAAAAGAGATCCAAGTTAATTAATCAAATGATGATGAATAAGATAAATAAGGCAATGAATGGTGGTGAAATACTGATATCTGATGCGTTTTAAATGAATAAATTTTTGATTTTATACTTTAATTTCACTTCAAATTTAATAATTTCATAGGAATTAAATTTCTTAATGTTTATTTACAATATTAATCTCAAGCGCTCTTGTAATAAACATTTTATTGGTAGAAGTATTAATATTAATGAAGTAATTTTAAGCACAATTATCATTATTTATTACTTACATCAATCAAATATGGAAAACATCAATAAAACCACTCATGTTTATACTACTGAAAATGTCGTGCTCTATGACCCCCTGATGATCTCAGCCAACACTAATACAGTCCTGAGAGCTTTGGATTTCAATCAAGAAAATAAACTTGTTGCTTACTCAGCTTCTAACACCATAATCATCATGGACCCATATTACACTTCTGATTAATCATAGTAATATTTATTTATGATGAAATTAGTATTAAAGTTAAACAGGATATTTATATTAATCAGACAGCCAGGTTTAGCAAAAATAAGTGCCAAGAGTTTTGTTTTCACTCAAAGGGCAAAGTGACAGAGTGAATTCAGTCCAATGGATTAACTCAAATACATAAGTCTCAATTTAAAGTGACAAGTCCATGATTATTATTTTGTTAACTAATACTATAGAGAGTAACTGTTATAAATATTAAGAGTCAATATTTGTTATATCTGGGGATTTGAAGGCGAAAACGGCAGATTGCCAGAAAATTGGACATTCAAGAAGATATATCAAAATGCTCATGACACAGACATTAATTAATTAAGAACTTACAAGCATGAAAAAAATAATGAATTATACGTTCTTACTATATGTAGAGACGACACTCTCAAAGTATGGCAAGGAACTACGAGAGATATAATAAAAAAACTAATATATCGGAAGTATTTTACCATGAATTTAGTTTGCCTTAAAGTTAAAAAAGAATTCTTATTATAACATCCAATATCGTGACTAACTAATATTTGGAAAGAATCTATAAGAAGCTCTAGGAGTTGTGGAATTCGGAGAAAAGCATTTAATGATAGTATTAGGAGGATATGATGCCAAAATTCATGTATACTTGTTCCCAACAATTCAGTATCAGAATTCTGAGAAGGTGTCTCTACCTGGTCACATGGATGCACTAAGAGATTACGATTTCACACCATTTTATGTTGAAATATTTCAATTTTTATTTGAAAATGTAAATTACTGTCAAACTAAATTAATAATTGTTTTTTAAAAAGTGAGTTTATATTATTGAATGTTGAAAATCAAGTTAGATACCTGGCAAGTTCGAGTTAAGACAACTATATTTATAATCTCATAAACTACAAACTTGTTTAAATAATTGATTTATATTAAGCTTTAGAATAATTGAGATAAAACGATGCTTTATTATTTATATTTTGATAATAATAATAATAATAATAATAATAATTATTAACTCACATCGAGAGCTCAAGGGCTCTCCGAGTATAATTATATGAGTGTTAATTCACACAGATAGTTTCACTTCTGCCAGGACGCTCTCACATCATGCTCTTGTGTTCGACTTTACTCGTTAACATCACTTGTATCTTATTCACCAGGCTAAGCATGACCAGAATCTGACTTGTGACCAGTATCTGACCAGTTTTTCCTTCTGATGGGGAAAATGGCCCTTATCAAATTAGAAAGCAGGAAAGCCTACAGGAAGACCTCTAGAGTCTCTACTAAGCAATATCCAGTGTCATAGGATGATTATCCAACCTTAGCAAGTAGTAAGGCGACCAACCAGGTAACTTCACTTTCGTGAAGTGCACCTTCGTCACCGTCCTATTTATTAACTTTTTAATTTAATAATTTATTTATATTTTAATTTATAAACCTTTCTTAAAGTGAGTAAATCAACAAATAAAAATTCAGAATATATTTCTTAATAGAAATATAAAATTTAACAAAAATATTTTAATATAAGTTCATATAGCCTATTTTTATAAAACAGGATAAATAACCACTGGTTTAAAAGAAATTTAGTTTAAAAATAATGTTATTAAATATATGTTCGTATTATAATTTTTTTCACAAAAACTAATTGATTTTTATTCCCAAAAAATTAAAAAAAATATTAAGTCATACAATAGATTTGATTATTGCTATAATAGTAATGATGGTAAATTATATGAAATTTTTATTTTTGTGGAATTATGAAAATCATATGTTAAATACTAGAAGATTAAAAGAAATATATAGAATAAATACTGCCTATTAAATTCAATTGCAAAAAATAAGAGAATTAGTATTTATTATAAATAATTAATTTACAAGATAAAAAAATGTTGATTATTTTATCTGGTTGCCTTAAGCCCCAGTTTTAATTTCCATCGAGCTTTAACTTCCGCAGAATATCTTGGATTTATAAGCATAGTTATAATAAATAAAGAACATCTTAGAGATACTGTTGTATAATTTTTACTTGACCTATCTAATAAATTTATCATACACATTAAAATGAAAACAATATATTAAAAAGTATATTATATCTAAAGGATTTTTAGTTTATATTAGATTATGGAAAATACAGCCTCTCGATAACATCTCATAGGATCACGGTGGTCATCTGGATGATGACCTTCAAAAATATGAGAGCAAGACTAGTTTTGTGCTCCAAGACGATGAAGAGTCCAAAATTTGCAATATTTCTTTGGAATCAGTTTCATCATCCTATCAAGACTCAGTCTCTTCAGTTAAGTGGGGTCTGATACCAAATAATAATGGTTAAGAAGTACTCTCACTCTAATACTTCTGTTTACTTTCCAGCTCATTCGATTTCACTGTGAGTGTGTGGAAATCTGATTCATTTGGTCTCTGACAGGTTGACTCCACTCTAGGAGCTATGGCTGGTAACAAACATGATTTTTTGGTGCTATTTTTATGAAAGACGATCAGCAAATCCTAGCTTACACTTACAACAGAGCCATGAACAGATGGGACAAGGAACAAATTCCAGATTCTGACAGCTTCAAGTGGAGTCCTTAGTTGACTGTTAAGGGACACTTTGGAGAGGTCATTGACATGGACTGGGATTAATATGAAACTAATTTGATTACTTGCTCCTAGGATTAGACCACTAGATTGTTTTCAAGATACGGAAATGACTTTGGGTGGTTTGAATTCCCCAGACCTCAGATTCATGGATTTATAAATTTAACAATCATTATTTATCAAATAATATTAAAATGGTTATGACATGAACACTTTAGCTGTACTAAGTATGAATTCTAAGGCTGGAAATAATCTCCCATCAAGAATTTTATCTGATGGCGATGAGAAAGTTCTTAGACTTTTCGAAGCTCCTTACTCATTCGTAAAGATCTACTTTAATTTTATCATGTTTAATTAATAAAATTATTTTTCATTATATAATTAATTTATCTACAATTAATTGAACCCAGATTCTAACCAGACTCCACTAAGATATTCAGATTAAAACACCAATGAAGAAGTTGAATCTTTAATAGGAGAAGAAGCCGCAAAGAAATATCCAATTTACAATAGTTTTTATATATTTTAATAACCACTTGGACTGATGAACAAACCCACTCTTTTAATGCCAAATTAGAAGTCAAGAGTTGATGAAGAAGATGGTGGTATGAACGCAGATTAATTTGATCCAACTAAATATCTCTAAATATAAAATCATACATTATTCTTTAGAAGTTTTCTATTAAATATTATATATCTTTCTAACACTTAAGATGCCAAGATAAATCTTATATCAGATAAAGATCTCCGTGGTGAGCATCCTTTTGAAGACATCCTTATGACCAGAACTCTCTGGCCTGAACAACAAAAACATTATCATATTTGATATTTAACAAGCATTATAATAAGTTTAAATTTATTCGTAACATTTTTTACATCAAAAACTTTACGGACACGCTTTTGAAATTTTCGCAGTAGCCACATCTCACAAAGGCGACTGTGCAACCAGTTCCTGCAAAGCCAAGGAGAAGAAATATGCAGATATTATCATCTGGGATTTGACTAAGCAGACGACCACAGTCCCATCATGCAGACTTGTAGCACACAATCTGACTGTAGTGCAGTTAGAATTCTCTAAATGTGATAAATATTTGTTGAGTTACTCCAGAGACAGGTCTTGGGCAATCTTTATGAGTGAAAGCGAGGGCAATGGATTGCAGTTTAGTCTGGTGAGGAGACTTAAAGATGCACATACAAGAATTATATGGGGAATTTCATGGTCGCATAGTGATCTTCTATTCGCAACAGCAAGCAGAGAGAAGTAAAAGTCTGTCAAAATTATATATTTATATAATTCTTAATAAATTTAGAGTTAAATTTTCAAGGGAATCAGCATTGAACAGGAGTAAAACTCTCTAATACAAATTATCAAAGACTCTAAAATTGGTGATTAAATAAGTGAACTCCCCGAAGAATAAAATTAAAACGCCACTGATATTAGATTCTTACCTAGTCTTGTTAATGGAGGAAGTAAGTATGCTCTATGTGTTGGTTTGGAATCAGATGAGATAATTTATTACTATAATTATTGTAAGAATATTTTTATAATAAAAAGGTATAAACAAAACTAGCCAAAATTTTAGAAATTTTTGTGATTATCTTGAAAGCAGATATTGTATGAATACATTTGAATTTGGAAAATTAATTTTAATTAAAATAAATATAAATAAAAACGTGGCAGTTAAAATTGTCCAATTCAAACGATCTTGGGCTCATTCGATAGAGAATTCTAAATCATCTGGACTTTACTATTGGCGGTACTAATTTATCGCATCGAGAGAACGAAATAACTTCACTTTAATGTGAGGATATAATTTAATTAATTTAGATAAGTTTAATTAAACTCAAGTTATCTCGTTCCCTGGATGCGATAAAATAGTACCGCCAATAAAAAAGTCCAGCTGATTTAGAATTCTCTATCGAATGAGCCCAAGATCGTTTGAATTTGACAACTTTAACTGCCACGATTTTGATTTATATTTATTTTAATTAAAATTAATTTTCCAAATTCAAATGTATTCCTACAATAGTGAAATGAAGTAATGGGCTAGAATATTCGATTTTCCAGCTTACTATCAACATTTGCTTTCCGTAAAGAGAATAAAGTTCAATGCTCGTTATATATAATTTTTAAATCTTCACACTTTCATAATACCAAATTTATTTTCTGGATAGAAATATATATCATAAATACAAAACGTTATTCTAATCCTAAGAATGATGAATATACTATAGCAACTTGTGGAGGTGACCACACAGTTAAGTTATTTAAATTCTAATTGATCAATACTAATTGATGAGTAAAATTAATTTAAAGCTTTATTAAATTTATTAATGCATAAACAGATTAATCTTATCTTTTATGCAAATTACTGATTAATTTTATTTTAATTCAATGATTTATAAAAATTATATTTAATTAAGAGAGAAAAATAATATTTTTATTTTTGGTTTTCTTAAATTTCAAAATTTATATTTAGAAATTATTGAGAATCAGAAAAATCTATAAATAAATCAACTGATTGCATTCAAATGTAAAGAAATATTAACACTCATTTTGTGAAAACAATTAAATTTTTAAATATATATATATATTGTAGATTAGTTTGACAAAAGAGTGACATTATTATTGTGGAAGAATTGAGTGTATTTACTTTATTATGAAAATATATGTTTAAATCAGACAAATGCAATATTTTTTTGTTGATTTTTGCAATATATTTACTAAGGTCTGGGTAATAGTGCCTGTAAAAAACATTATCTTCAAGAGTTTGAGGTCTTTGGTGTTTATAAAATTATTTTTTTATTTATATTAATATGCTATACTATCACATAAAAAGTAGACTGAAATTTTTCTTAAATTGTTAAATACTAATTAAATTTGGTTAGTTAAACTCGTTGATTTGATACTGGGGAACTTGATAAGTGAGGAACTTCTTGAAAATTTTAGCAAGTTCAGTACCGCAGTATACTTATTAAAATTTAAACAATTTTATTTATTAAATTTATCTTTATTTTTACTTTATATTATAAATAAAGAATAATTTATAAATCAAATTTAGATGGCTAATATGAAGATTAAGGGGTTTTGGGGTTTCAACTGTGTATAATAAAATAAATTAGAAAAATAAATAGATAACTATTATAAATTTAATTTTTTATATTGATCTACACCTGGATTAATTAAATATTTTTGATTAAATATTAATGTGAAATTGAATTAATTAAATAAAAAAGATAAAAGTTTAATGTTAAATTTTAAATTAGAATATTACATATGCTAGTTTAATTTATTTAAAGTATATCTAATTAGTAAAGTAAGTATTCTCCGAAGAATTATAATTAAATATAATTTTATAGAAAAAGTATTTAATTTTTAATTAGAAATAATTTATATACTTTTGAATTAAAAGTTTAAATATAATTATCAATCTCTAAAATTATAGTAAAATTTCACTTTTTTTTACTGATTATAATAATTAGCAATAGTATCATTATATTGAAAACTGAAATATAAAATATGTGACATCTTTCTAAAAGTCAATAAATAAAATATTTAGTGGATTCATGATAACGCTGGTTTATAAACTGGAGTAAGCATCACAAGCAGCATTAATTTAATTACTTAAAATTCATCTTGGAAGTATCTGAAAGCAAGGTTCACAACTCCATTTGAGGCTCAATCATATACACTTATTCACATAATTTATATTTACAAACAAGAAAATAATATAATAATTCCATGTTAAAATTATTATTATTATTAATAATAAATCATAGTTTTTATAAATTGATTGCATCTTTCTGAGTGAGATGATGATGTGTTCCAAGTTGCAGTTGCTAAATATTACAATAAAACTTAGTATTTTATATAGAAAAATATTAATTTATATAGTGTAGACGTTGAAGAATAGAATGTACTGACTGAAATATATTAAATTCACTGAAGAGATTGTATGGAAATATATACAAATAAAAATAATTATAGTATAGTCTATTAGTATTTTATTTTATATGTATGACTGGGTGCACTAGTGTGAATAAAAAATTTAATTGTAAATTTTCTATAATCTTATTCTAAAAGAAATTTAATTTCATATATTTTTACAAGCAGCATTGAAATGTGTTTAGTCATCTTAATTTATTATATAATTTGGCTCCTGAGATAGTTTGAACCATCTTTCCATTTTTAATGTATATATTAAAAAAAGTATAATTCTAGTTGCTATAAATGAAAATAAGCATCAATTTTTATAACAAGTTTAATATTTATAAGTAGCCTTATCGGCTATTAATGATAAAAAGTTTTGCAGAAGCAAAAAATTTGAGCTTTAATATAATAGATTAATTATTTGAGCGAGAACTATCATAACTTTCAGAAGTTATTATGTAAATGCTAATCATATATATTTTATAGAATAGGATGGTTAAACTTACGTGTAGACGTTATAGATTAATTTTAATGAATTTTTTGCTGTTAATAAATTGACTGAAATATCTCTTGGCTTGCTTGAAATATTTTCCATAGTCCATGAGGTTTTGTGGGTTAGCCTTGATCTTGGTAGAGGCTTCATAGCAATTATATATTTTACCCCGATTTATATAAATAAAATTATACTTAGCAATTATCATTATAATATTGCTTCAGTAAGTAAGCCTGAAAGGGATTATAAAGTCTCACTGAAGATCTACAAATATTATTAAAATTCAATATTATTTTCACAAATATTCATATAATGTGCACTAGTGAGTAGTATCTGTGGGATCAGCTTGAAGACCCTAGATATAATAAATAATTAATGAAAATAATTATTTTTTTAATAAAAAAATTAATATTAAATAATAATTGCATATTTTATTTCAATTTCACATTTTATTATAAATTGAAGCTGGAGCGTTGTATCTGTTGAAAGTTTGATTTAACAAAAATAAATTAGTTAAATTATTGTCAAAACTATTAAAATAATTAAGTTGTGTAACATTCTTCATGAGATTTGCTGAAGTGGAGTCGGCATTGACCTAACATTAAAGAAATATAACTTCTGCAATCTATAAATCTTTATTTAAATCAATCAATTAATGTCAAATTTTTACTTGTTTTGAGTGAGCTGATTGTTTTAAAGCATTTTATTATCGGTCATTATTTTTATTGCTTTATTTAATTTATTATCCAAAATTAATTAAAATCACATTAATTCTTAAGATCTGGCTTAAAAATCTATTTTTATATATATTTTTATACCTATTAATTTTATCTTATATAGGCTAATCTTGATATACTCATTATTAAGCGAGTATAACCAAAATGTGGAGACTGTTAAATTAAAAATGCAAACTAGTTGAAATATGATCAGAGCGAATTTGATTCAAACAGCCATTAGTTTAAATGCTTTTTACAAATTTATTTATTATGCTTTAATTAATTAATCAAACGTGAAAAAATGGAATTTTTGTTTATTTTATGTTTTCCAATTCATTTCTATTTTAGGGCAGTGACTATATCCTCTCTTGTGATTACTTTCATAGAATCTTTTTCTTGAGTATTTTAAAGTAAAAAATTGAGATATCTTTAGGATATCTTCCTTGAGCTATCTTCAGGGTATCTTCCTAAAAAAAAATTAAAAACAATTAAATTTACATGAATTAGTAACAGCAACAGCAGCAATAGTAACAATAACATTTGAATTTGGAAAATTAATTATAAATTAATTTACTATAAATTAAAATCGTGGCAGTTAAAGTTGGCCAATTTAAACAATCTTGGGCTTATTCGATAGGGAATTCAAAATTAGCTGGACTTTGTTATTAGCGGTAGTATTTTATCGCATCACTGGAGCGAGATAACTCGACTTTAATGTGAGGGTATAATTTAATTAATTTAGAGCCATTTAATTAAAATCGAGTTATCTCGCTCCAGTGATGCGATATAATAGTACCGCCAATAGTAAAGTCCAGTTAATTTTGAATTCTCTATCTAATGAGCCCAAGATCGTTCAAATTGGCCAATTTTAACTGCTACGATTTTGATTTATTATAAATATAATTAATTATATTTTCCCGATTTCGAATGTATTCCTATAATAGCAGTTAAATTAGCAGTAATAACAATAATATTTGCAATAATTATTGCTCTACTGAAATTTTAATGAATTTCAGAAATTTAAAATCATTGATTTACTTTTCATATTTATGTTCATCTTCTTCATTTTCTTCACTATCATTTGCTCTTAAAACTAGAATTAGAAATATTGGATTTTTTTTAGAAAAAATCCTTGAGCAATAATTATTGCAAATATTATTGTTATTACTGCTAATTTAACTGCTATTGTTACTATTGCCGCTGTTGCTATTACTAATTCATGTAAAATTTTATTTTTTTAATTTTTTTTAGGAAGATACCCTGAAGATAGCTCAAGGAAGATATCCTGAAGATATCTCAATTTTTTACTTTAAAATACTCAAGAAAAAGATGCTATGAAAGTAATCACAAGAGAGGATATAGTCACTGCCCTAAAATAGAAATGAATTGGAAAACATAAAATAAACAAAAATTCCATTTTTTCACGTTTGATTAATTAATTAAAGCATAATAAATAAATTTGTAAAAAGCATTTAAACTAATGGCTGTTTGAATCAAATTCGCTCTGATCATATTTCAACTAGTTTGCATTTTTAATTTAACAGTCTCCACATTTTGATTATACTCGCTTAATAGTAAAAAATTAAAATATTTTCATTAAAGCTAGTTCATTATTATTTTTAAGAAATGAAAAATATCTAATTTTTCTCAATTTCCTCCACAAATTAGTCATCACTTCTTGATTTACAGCAACCCTCCCTACAAGTCTAATTCAAAAATAGAAAGAAACCCTTCAGATTGAAACATGAAAAATTTACTTTAAACTAAGAATCAAATAAGAATAGTCCTATCAGAAATCAAGAATAAAATCAGATCTTAGAAAGAATGTAAAAAAGTCATAATGGAATGTAAAATTTAGGTTTGTTTCCTTAAATATCCAGAAATCACCAAAATGAATACAATTGTTTTAAAAACTAATGATATATTTATAAATCACATATAGTGTAACTTATTTTTTAAGTATAAATTGATATGAGTTATTTTTGAGATGTTTATATGTATTGGATAGGTAATGTTTTTATAATAATATATAAATTGTTCATAGGATATTATATTGCAGAAAAACTCTAATTATAAACCATCTTTACAAGAAACTTAACATAACACTCATAGATCATTAGTAAACAATTCCTTAGATTAGATAATCTCAAAGTAGCAATCATCCAGAAGACTTCACATTAATGACATAAGTACCATAAATAGATAAGTGAACATTAATTAGTAAAATTCACAAAATTCTTAATAAATATTTGCCTTAAACAATAGAAATAGTAGTATATAGAAGAATTCTAATCATTAAGAATCTCATTTTACGACTATTAACTCTGGTAGAATGAATTAAAATCATTGGATTTAAGTTAACATGTTACATCATATGTGTCTTTGAAACATTAGAGACAACTGTAGTAGTTATAGAAATATGCTATTTTATAAGAGAAATCACAAAAAAGCTTTGTTTTGCAATAATTTAATTATTCTATAAAGATTCTAAAAAACAAGCTTTTTTACTCCGAGTAGGGTCTAAGATAAATAATGGTAAAATAAATGCATTTGTTTTGCCTAATGTTTCTAGTAGGAATTTAGACATAAAACAAAGAGTTCAGCCACTTCGATCAATCGAAACCTTTTTACTAAACACGAAGAGAAATATATAAAATGCAATTGATAGTAAAGAGCTTGCTTAAAGTTAAAGTATAGATGAAGACCGAGATCTTGGCAAGTACAGGTAAGTGAAAGAATTATATACAATGTAATTAATCCACAATTTATTATCATTACAACTTATGCTTATTATTACAGTTTTGGTTCGCTATGATAATGAGAATGAAGGATACAAGCCTGTTGAAATAAAAATAGAGACAGTAGTAACCTTAACATCACTAAAATTAAAGCGTAGCATAGAAATAATCTCTCTAAACTTTCACTTTAAGAGGAGATGGACTAGACAGACTGATTAAATCCTACATTCAAAACCCCAAAACCCCTTAATGAGGTCTATAAGTGCTTTGATTTGTAGGGAATTTGTTAGGGGTTGGAGTTATAAATAGGTTTAAATGTGAAATATTTAGTAAATGTATTTAATTTAATCACTCAAAAAGCACTTTTGGATCATGTGGGAGAGGTCTGAAGTTTATCTTACTAAACACAACTCTATCTGCTCTATTGATATGTCTGATCTTGAGTTTGGTTTTATTATTATTGATTCTGCCATATGTTTTATTGATTGAGATGCTTTGGTTTTGTCTATAAACTACTTGATTCTATACTTAGCATCTTTCTCGCACCTTGTAGAGTAGTAATCGTTGCGCGGCATATCGCACTCTATGATTATTGCTGCCATAGCCCACACATCCCATTGAAAGTCACCATCTCTCCAGTTTTCTCTTTCTGGATAGTACCCTAGAGTTCCCATTACAGTTCCAAGCCTTGATACTTCCAGTCTTAATGATCTGTTGAAATCGATTATTGCTACTCTTACTGGTGAAAAGTTTATCATTATATTTTCTGGCTTTAAATCTCTGTGAACAAACCCTAACTTATGAAGTTCTTTAATGCCTTGTATGGTCTGAGTTGCTATTTATCCAAGTTACTTATGATTCCTATGATCTGTTATGAAATCTCTTAGAGTCATTTCATAGAGTGGGAGTCTGAAAGCAACATGATCCTTGGCAAGGAGAACAGCATCTAGCTTTATTAAGTATTTGCACTCTTTAAACTTTACTTGAGTGAGTACTTGATACTCATTTGTAAATTCCATTTAAAATTTATCATCATTTAAGAGATAGTTGAAGGGATACACCTTGTATGCGTATTGATGATAGTTGATAACTTTCTTATCAAAGGAGTCTTCTATTATAAGGTAGCTTTAAAGAGAAGTATCTAGGTCAATTTAAGCAAGAACCGGTATTTCTTGTATTGAATCTTGATCATAATTTTTGTTATTTCAGAGGGCAGTTGATTGCGTGCCTTCTTTAACGTACTCTAACTCTTTAGCTTATTCAGGTACTACGACCTTAGAATATTCCCTCGCTTTTCTTTTGTTTAGAAGCTTCAGCTCAACTTCGTGATTCTCAACTTTTATATCTTTCTTGTGAGCTTTTAATAGATACTTCTTCAAGTCTCTTGTATGAGAGTATTGCTTATGGCACTCAAAGCAGTCATACTTTCCGTCTATTTTATAATGCTTTAAGTAGACAGTAGGCTTGGCTTCTCTATGCTCCTTCATATGTCTGTACCAGCTTGATTTATGAGCAAAATCTCTCTCATATAACTCAAAAAAATAGACTTCAACCTCTTCAGTTTGTATAGGAATTTCATTATTACCTTTATACTCCTCTCTGTCTCCCACACACTTATTTGCCATTTATTTTCTATTATTAATTTCTATTTTAATAACAGAGACCTCAAATGATAACTCAGGTGGTTCTTTAAGTGAGTTCATCTCACAGCTTTCACACTTTTTTTTGCTGCCAAATGTAAGTCTCGTTTAGTTTGATGGAAGTGCTGTTGTTTTTCTAAAGATGATACGCTCATATTTAAATTTGAATTTAAAATTATAAAACTGCCTCTATAACTGAGAGCTTATATGAGAGCTTTGCAAGTCTATAAGTTTCAAGGGAGGTTCTTAGAGTATAAAAGAAGAATTATGAGTGTTAAGAGACGATCCAGCTCTACATATGGGTGAGAAAGTAACCATTTTTACTTTCATTAATAAGTTGATTATAGTAGCGTACCGATTTAGGAGGTGCACCTAATTAAGTACGTACTGCTTTAGGAGGTATTTTGTGATTTTATGATTAAAATTAGGGTGCTCCTAATGAAGTACTAGCTTTAATTAATGCTCCTAATAAGATACTAGCATTTTAGGAGCTGCTCCTTAATTAAGTACGTACCAATTTAAATTTAAAAATATGGAACTATAACAGTAGAAATTGATTTCAATCTCTCAAGTTTGAAAACAGTTCTCAAAACTTTCTCCATATCCTTCTTAGAGGTTGACCTCCTAAAGGATGCCCATATATAATAGTAAGTTTTACCGAGGTAAATAATTGAAATCAATAAACTTAAATTTGAATATCATTTCTTAGATCTGTAAACAAGATGGAGTCAATGAACGAATCAAAACCCCAAAACCCCTTAATGAGGTTTATAAGTGCTTTGATTTGTAGGGAATTTGTTAGGGGTTGGGATTATTAATAGGTTTTAAAGTGAAATTTATAGTAAATGTATTTAATTTAATCACTCAAAATGCACTTTTCGATCATGTGGAGAGGTCTGAAGTTTATCTTACTTAACCACAACTCTATCTGCTCTATTGATATGTCTGATCTTGAGTTTGGTTTTATTATTATTGACTCTGCCATTTGTTTCATTGATTGAGATACTCTTGTTTTGTCAATAAATTGCTTTATTCTTTGTTTGGCATCCTTCTCGCACCTTGTAGAGTAGTATTCATTGAGCGGCATATCGCACTCTATGATTATTGCTGCCATAGCCCACACATCCCATTAAAAGTCACCATCTCTCCAGTCTTCTCTTTCTGGATAATAGCCTGGAGTTCCCATAACACTTCCAAGCCTTGATACTTCCACTCTTATTGCTCTGTTGAAATCAATAATTGTTACTTTCACGGGTGAAAAGTTCAACATTATATTCTCAGGCTTGAGATCCCTGTGAACAAAGCCTAACTTATGAAGTTCTTTGATACCTTGAATAACTTAGGTTGCTATTAATGCAAGCTATCTATGATTTCTTTGATCAGATATGAAATCTCTGAGTGTCATTTCAAAGAGTGGTAGTCTGAAAGCCACCATGATCTTTGGCCTAGGAGAACAGCATCTAGCTTTATTAAGTATTTGCACTCTTTAAACTTAGCCTGAGTGAGTACTTAATAATCATTAGTAAACTCCATTTAATATTTATCATCACTAAGGAGATAGTTAAAAGGATATACCTTGCAAGCATACTGATGATACTTAATAACTTTCTTGTCATAGGAGTCCTCTAGAATTAGGTAGCTTTAGAGAGAAGTATCTAATTCAATCTATGCAAGTACTGGAATTTTCTTGTATTATATTTTAATCATGATTTTAGTGACCTCTGATGCTAATAGGTTGCGTGTAATCCTCACATACTCTGATTCGCTTGCTTGGTAAAGCTCAGCAACTTATAGAGGCTCCCTTGCTTTTCTTTTGTTGAGCAACTTCAGTTGAGTGTCTTAATCTTCAACTTCTATTTCTTTCTTGTGGGCTTTTAAAAGATGCTTCTTTAAGTCTTGTATGAGAGTACTGCTTATGGCACTCAAAGCAATCATACTTTCCATCAACTTTGTCATGCTTTAAGTATACAGTAGGCTTTGCTTCCTTATGGACCTTCATATGCTTGTACCAGCTTGATTTATGAGTGAAGTCTCTTTCACACTTCTCAGAAAAATATACTTCAGCTTCTTCAGTTTTTATAGGAATTTCATTGTTACCTTTCTCCTCCTCTCTGTCTCCCACACACTTGTTTGCCATTTATTTTCTATTATTAATTTCTATTTTAATATTGCTAAAATACGTAAAAATAGGAAATTATAGAAATTAAAATAAATATTCAATTATGACCAAATTATAGGAACCATTGTGTTGATCGAATGTGTATTACTACAAATTTTGTTGATTGAAATCTTCAGCATCATAGTATAAACCCCAATTTTTTCTTGAACCCCTAAATACTTGATTTCGATGTTTGGCAAGAATTCGATGATTTACATGATCGTTTGACACCGTCAATTTGCGTCGATCTGGCATGGTCACTTCGTGTCGATTCGTCGTCGATAGGCTTGAGTTGAGGCCAATCGGCAATCTAATCTCATCTTCTAGATCCTAAAATCTATTGCTCCATCCTTGATCCATCGATGCCATCATTGGTAGCTGAAGCTGTTGGACCATCGTTGATGTGTTGGTGGACTTGACCTCAGCAATGCGCGGAGGTGAGAAAGGTTTTGATAGTTTGACGATTGATTAGTTTAGACTTAAACTTAAAAGCGTGATATATAATAGGGAAGTTTTAATCAATTAAATTAACAGTTCAACTGCTATTGATGCTTGTCTTGATTGGTGCCAGTGCACCTACAACTCCACTCATCGTCATTGATAGTTGACTCAAACGAACCCATGTCTAATGGTAGTGCACCATTGCTTGACGCTGAAGGCCCACAGCTTGTTGACATCACTCTTGGTCATGGCCTTCAGAATCTGAGAGAGTCTCTTGACCAAGTGAATCCTATAAGAGGTTTATGATAAGTACACTTACTTGCTGTCTGCCTGCTCCTGCCTGAGGTGCCTCTTGATGTATGAGAATAGCTGCTCGATTGGGTTGAGCCAGGGTGAGTACTCGGCATTAAATAGCACTGTCACCTTCAACTTCC
The DNA here is from genome assembly GCA_000711775.1 of Oxytricha trifallax. Classification (NCBI taxonomy): domain Eukaryota; phylum Ciliophora; class Spirotrichea; order Sporadotrichida; family Oxytrichidae; genus Oxytricha; species Oxytricha trifallax. Next base: position 22,156 of record ARYC01007581.1, read on the forward strand.
TGGCAGTCTCCAACACTTCAGAGTACTTGTGAATGACTGCGTTGTCCATGAGCAGCACGATCTTCTTCAGGCCAAAGTCCTTGTCAGTGCGCAGCTGGCGCAGGGTGTGGTAGAGGAAGTTCTCGGTCAGCACGGCATCGAAGGCTCCCTCAATGACTTGGCTGGAGACCAGCTGGTCCTTAGTGATGGCTGCCACGAAGCTCATCGAAACTGCTGCCTCTTGGTGGATTCCTTGGTGATTGAGAGATTCCTAGCCATGGTGCCATAAGTGCCCAACCTCTGGCTGACTTGCTGTCTGACTACTGCAATGGGAGTATAATGTTGTGATGGTTAAGCATTGATGTGACCAAAGTTTGTTGTGGGTGCTTATTCATTCATCTTAATGGGTAGACTTAACTTAGTATCATCTAAACCAGAATAAAATCGTATAGCTATAGCTTACCTTCCTATTCCTTCACTGTGACTTTACTGCTGCTCACTGCCTTGCTGGACAGCTGCAAGCGTCTGGGTGTAATGGCTGTCCAGTTCTCATGGCCTGTTGCATTGACCACCTCACTGCCCTTACGCTGGGTTGACTGCAGCCGGAGGCTGGCCAGGTTCTGAACCAATGGAGTGAGAGTGGAAGCCGGATTTCAGAGGGGTCTATGGTTGGCTTGAAGGCTTCTTGGAGGAGCTCTATATTCTGATCGCGTCGAAGCGCTTCTATAAGGATGAGTATTAAGCACTGTCCTCTGGGGCTTCCAAGATAGGTGACAGCTGAGTGTACTTATATTTATGACTGCACTTGACAGGGGTGGCTGCAATGCTCTCCTCCCTGCTATCAAGGATATGCTGTTCCTGGTGGAAGATTTCCTGCGTAACTTTGGAAAGATCGATTTCGAGTTTGGCCTTGAAATCTTCGATGGAACAATTCCAGATCCAGCCACTAATCGTTCAGTATTACTAACTTGGTCCTCCTAACTCAGGTTGAAACCTTACCCATCTTGACTACCCAATCTAGATCTGCTGACGACACTATACTCAATCGGTTAGGCAACGATAGCAATACTCACCTGCTGGTTCCCAGAATTGCTTGGGGTCTCGAATTTTCAAGTTTCAGGTCTCTTTCATCTTGAATTAGAACTTGGCTTTACAAAAGTGCGATGTCTGATCCCTTCATTTGATCCTGGTCTCTGAACCCAGTGTTAGTCGACTTGTATGGTTCTCTGTTGGGGTAGCCAGCCAGCATCTCAGCATACTGTATGACATCGTCGGTGACGAGGACCTCGGTCTTGCCAACTGCAGGCGTCAGGGAGGAGTCGCATCCACGACCTTCCTTGTGAAGGGCACCTGATTTGAAACTCCATTATTTTTTAGGCAGGTAATCGCTCCTGAAGTTTGACTCGTCCACTGATATGATCACTGCATCCTCCAAGAATAGCTGCGCAAGCAGTCTGGACACCCAAAGCCGCTTCTCGTTGAATGATGGGTCTCTATACTTCGCGTTGGCGTTCTGGGCTTTGCCGAATCTCAAGTGGAAACTTCCTTCAGTACTTTCAAGAGGGTAGCAACGCAAGGCACTGTGAGGTTCTTGAATTCCTAATCTTTACTTTGCATTTCAAGCAGGCTATGATGCAGG
>ARYC01007582.1:0-34537 GCA_000711775.1 Oxytricha trifallax
ATAGTCAAATATGGATAATTATGATGAGTCACAAGCCAAATATCGATAATTATAGTAAATTCTTGACAATTATGATGAATCATAAGCCAAATATGGTTAATTATAGTCAAATATGATCAATTATGATGATAGTATAGCGAAATATGGATAATTATACTCAAATATGATCAATTATGATGAAGATCAAGCCAAATATGGATAATTATAGTAAAATCTTGATAATTATAATGAATCACAAGACAAATATGGTCAATTATAGTCAAATATGATGAAGCCAAAGTCGAATTTGATGAAGCCAAAGTCAAATATGATAAAGCCAAATGTCAAATATATGTAGACAAAGGTCAAATATACATATACCAAAGAAAAGTAATATAATTTTTTAAAAATCATAGTCAAAGGGGGGGTAGGGGGGTGTTATGAAGCCAAATTTATCATAAAAACAGCAAAATTATACTATAAAAAAACGGTTGGTGAATTTCACGAGCTACGGAGCCCCAAAACCCCATATATAGGTTTAAAAAACCCCGAAGAACCTCCCAAAACCCCCTAAAACCCAAAAACCCACCTGTAAGCCAAAGAAAACCCACCTGTAAGCCAAAGAAAACCCACCTGTAAGCCAAAGAAAACCCACCTGTAAGCCAAAGAAAACCCACCTGTCAGCCAAAGAAAACCCACCTGTAAGCCAAAGAAAACCCACCTGTAAGCCAAAGAAAACCCACCTGTAAGCCAAAGAAAACCCACCTGTAAGCCAAAGAAACCCACCTGTAAGCCAAAGAAAACCCACCTGTAAGCCAAAGAAAACCCACCTGTAAGCCAAAGAAAACCCACCTGTAAGCCAAAGAAAACCCACCTGTCAGCCAAAGAAAACCCACCTGTAAGCCAAAGAAAACCCACCTGTAAGCCAAAGAAAACCCACCTGTAAGCCAAAGAAAACCCACCTGTAAGCGCAAAGTAAAACCCACCTGTAAGCCAAAGAAAACCCACCTGTAAGCCAAGAAAACCCACCTGTAAGCCAAAGAAAACCCACCTGTAAGCCAAAGAAAACCCACCTGTAAGCCAAAGAAAACCCACCTGTATGCCAAAGAAAACCTACCTGTAAGCCAAAGAAAACCCACCTGTAAGCCAAAGAAAACCCACCTGTAAGCCGCATCAAACCCACCTGTAAGCCAAAGAAAACCCACCTGTAAGCCAAAGAAAAAACCCACCTGTAAGCCAAAGAAAACCCACCTGTAAGCCAAAGAAAACCCACCTGTAAGCCAAAGAAAACCCACCTGTAAGCCAAAGAAAACCCACCTGTAAGCCAAAGAAAACCCACCTGTAAGCCAAAGAAAACCCACCTGTAAGCCAAAGAAAACCCACATGTAAGCCAAAGAAAACCCACCTGTAAGCCAAAGAAAACCCACCTGTAAGCCAAAGAAAACCCACCTGTAAGCCAAAGAAAACCCACCTGTAAGCCAAAGAAAACCCACCTGTAAGCCAAAGAAAACCCACCTGTAAGCCAAAGAAAACCCACCTGTAAGCATAAGAAAACCTACCTGTAAGCAATAGAAAACCTACCTGTAAGCCAAAGAAAACCTACCTGTAAGCCAAAGAAAACCTACCTGTAAGCCAAAGAAAACCTACCTGTAAGCATAAGAAAACCTACCTGTAAGCATAAGAAAACCCAACTGTTAGCCAATTAGTCGCATAACCCTCTATTATTTTTTTTAACTTTTTTTGTTTTTAATTTTTTGTTTGTAATGCTTACTTATAATAACTCTCAATATAATTGTGTATTATACTTTTTTATATTATGTTTTTCCTATTATAACATTTATTTATATTTAATTAATCAAAATATTTATTTTAATTTTATTACGTTTTTCTTTTTATTTTTAACAATATCTTTTTTCAAATAAAGAATTATTTATGAATATAATTTGCTAAATTCTTAGCTCTATTAAACTTGTATTTTTTAAATTAACACAATGACTTTAAAAATATTCACTAATACTTTATAAGTTTGGTATTGATTTTCTCTTGGTCAATTAAGCTACATACCTTAATGCTATTCTTTGAATTGAAGATATTTATTAATTTTTTTGCAACTAATTTATTACGAAATCTTTTCTATTACAAAGGTTTAAATTGTTTTATGAGAGATATTTTATTCATTAAACCATCTAACAACAAGAATTTTATTTTTTTATTATTATATGCAGATAGCATAATTGAATAATACTATGTTTAATTATATTGACGATTCTTTATTTACTATCAATACTTTTATATTGAAATTATTTTGATATTTCATCTATAAATATTGGTATAAAAAACATAGATATAAAGAGGTAAATATATAGATCAGCTGAGAGAGAAATTCTTTGAGTAAGAGATTAAGTTTGGTTAATTTTCTTCGTGATCATTCCCTGAGTAAGTGATTTTACTGTTTGTGTATAATATTATTTCTATTGATATTATTAAAGAAACAAGAAAAATTTATGAAAACTAATAATAACTCTAGTCCTGAACACATCTTACATTCCATAGTTTAATTGAATTGATTTTTATTCTGGACTATTAAAAGGTCATTTCAAGAAACTATTGCTATACCACTTGATGCATGACATACTTATTGATGCATAAGACTTTTTAAAAGTTAAGCAAAGAGAATAAATAATTAGTTGGCATAAAGATTTGCTAAAAAAAAGAAATGTAAATTTATAATAAAGGTAAGGAATTATATTAATGAATATATAAGTGACATTTAAAGTACTTTCGTATAAGTTTGCTTGTCTTTCTTTTCTTCTTATTTTCGCTTCGCTCCTACGGTATTTCTTTTATTTTGCCATCCTCTGTATTTTATTCATTGACTATGGTTGTTAATTATTTGAATAAAATTTAATGCTAACTTAATACTTATCTACGACTTTCTCTGATTATTTAGATTACTCTTTTACTTCATTAAGTATGCAAGCTCAAAATTATGCTATTTTTAAACTTAAAATCATAACTTACTTCTATGAAGAGTACTTCTGCATCACTAACAACATATTTCACTAGTTTTAATGGATTATTTGCCGCTTGTCTTCTGGAGAGATGCTTTACCTTTTCAAAGGGGATTCTTGATTAATATATTTTATATATTTACTTTTTATTTTTTCAAGTATTCAATAAAATTTTTCTTTCAAGAAGTTTATTTGACAGCTGATGCTTAGTACCAGGTACTGCGAGACTTCTGGGTCATTCATTGGATTATCAATTAAATAAGTCACTTACATTTATGGATAGATTTGAATCTCAGCAACCTTATATCTTAAGCTTTTATAGCTTTCTTCTAGAGGTATAGCCCTTAGAAATGAAGTTAATTCCTTCCTTAGTTGGTAGAACAAACTAATTATTTCATTGAGACAAATTATTATTGGTTTATTGCCTTTATGCACCAGGTAGCGATGCAAATCCTCTTTGCTTCTAAAATCTTTGAATCAATTCTTGTACTTGCACTCATTTATTTGGATCTTTGATGGACTCCATCTTTTTTACAGAACTAAGTAATGAATTTCAAAATTTAAGTTTAATGATTTCAAATTAGTTCCTCTCTATGACTTTCTTGCTAATATGAGCATCCTATAGGAAATTAATCACTAAGAAATATATTGAGAATTTAGAGAAATAATTGCATGCTTGATAGATTTATATCAATTTCTACTATTATATATTTATATTTTATAATTATAAATACTACGTTCTTTATCAGAAGTACTCCTATTTTTATCATAAATCCAAAAAATGCCCCTTAAAATTTAACTTAATTAGGTGCGCCTTCTAAATCAGTATGAGCTATAATAGATTTATAATTGATGATAAAATTGTTACTTTTTTTACCCAATTCTTAGCTGAATTTTCTCTGAGCTTTCATTTTTATTCTTTCATACTCAGGAGCTTGTATTTACTGTGCTTGGTATGATTACAGAACCCCTTTCAAATTTCTAAAATTGTGAAGCTAATTATTATCATTTTGTAATAGAGGCAGTTATAATATTAAATTCAAATTTTGAAAAGGGGACTAAAATTTTATGAAAAAAAACAGCCCTTCTATCAAACTAAATTAGACATACCTTAAGAAGAAATAAAAATTGTTATGTAATAACTGAGAAATGAACTCTCATTAGGAACTGCAAGAGCTATTAATTGAGGTTTAATATTTTGCCATAAATTTATAATATAAAAATAATGGCAAATAATGTGCGGGAGACATATAGAAAAGAAAGTTAAAAAAGAAATTTTCTACTCAAGCAGAGGAAGCTGAAGTTTTTTTGTGAGAAGTGTAAAATGGATTAAACTTATAGATCTAGCTGGTATATATACACATTAATGTACAAAAATAAACTAAGTCTACAGTCTATTTAAAGCATGGCAAAGTCGATAGAAAGTATGAACGATTTGAGCGGCATAAGTAGTAGACTCATACAAGAAACCTTAAGAATCATCTTATAAAAAAGTCAAAATAAAATAGAAGTTAAAGACTAAGACACTCAACTAAAATTAATCAGCAAATGAAAAGCAATAGAGCCTCTTTAAGTAGCAGAGCTTTAATAAGCTAGAGAATCAGAATATGCGAGGATCGAACGCAGGCTCTTATCATCAAATGTCACTAAAATTAAGAAAATACTAGAAAACTCAAGTACTTGTTCAGATATTTTTAAATACTTAACTATAAAGCTATCTTATTCTAGAGGATTCCTTTTAGAAGAAAGTTATCATGGATCATCAGTATGCTTAAAAGTACATCCTTTTAACTATCTCTTAAATAATTATAAGTATTAAATGGAGTTTATAAATGAGTTTTCAAATACTAACTCAAGAATAGTTTAAATAGTGCAAATACTTAAAAATTCTAGTTCGTGTTATTCTTGCCAATAATTATGTAACTTTCAGACTAACTCTTTGAAATTACCCTTAGATTACATAACTGATCAAAGAATTATTCATAATTTAAGCAACCTAAGCTATACAAAGCATCAAAGAGATTCATATGTTAATCTTTGTACACAGAAATCACACTTCAGAAAATATATAATAAAAACCCCAAAACTTCTAAAAGTTTTTTTATTGAGTTTTTGATTGATATAAGTAGACCATTAAGGCATACTTATAAGGTTTTTAATAGGGTTTAATCTTCAAATATTAGTAATTTATTTTATAAAATAACAAGCTAGTTTTTTGAAAATTTTACACAAACATAAGTTTTTATAATCATGTCGTAGTTATCTAAATTATATTTTAATAAGATGATGTTTGATTTATTCTATAATTAATTATTTATTTTTCTTTGATAAATTTGATAATAGTTGAATGCTTAAGTTCTCTGAGGCATCCATTTATTTTATATTTATGAAGATATTGCTTGATTCTTTACTAGAATTTCTCTCATCTTCCAGCTAAAGTAATTGTTTCTAGTGATGTCACTCTCTATTATTATTACTTCTCTAACCAATATATCTCATTAAGTGTCTCCGTGTCTCCAATCTTCTCTCTCTCAATGGGAAATATCCATGAGTACCATATAAAATAACCAATGCAGAGGCTTACACTATTTGAGCCCTGTTAAAATTAATGGTATAAATTCTAAGAGTTTGACAATCCATTATGATGCTCTCTGGCTTTATGTCTCGAAGTACACAGCCGAGCTTTTAAAGCTCTTCAAATACGCTCAACTATTTGCAGCACAATCTATCCAATTTATCTTTGGCATGAAATATCAGACAAAATTCTGTGTTATTCATATCGAGGAGAGGAGTCTAATACAACATGATTTTTCAAAAGGTATAATATCTATCTGTATAATATACTTAAACTCTTTAAACTTTGCCTATTAAAGAGTATAATACTCATTAGAAAACCTATTTAGAATTTATCATCTGCAAGGAAGTAATTGAAGGATATATTTTGTAAGCATATTAATCATCGTGTTGACTCTTCTCTTCTTTTTCCTCTTGAGTAAGGTAGCATTTTAAGGTAAGAACCTATTTTGATAATTTTAGGATAGGAATCTTTACCGTCTCAATTTTTACCATGACATTATTTATCTCAAGACTGGAAAGTTCTTAACCGCTTTCTTCATTTAACTTAGTTCTATACCTTGACTCTAAAAGATTCGGCAGGATTTCTTTATCTTATTTTATAGGAAATATTTTTCTTGCAGGTTCACGAGTAAACACAAACTTTTATTCAAAACCCTAAAACCTTTCAGTAGTTTCATTGAGTTTTTTATTGATAAAAGTATACTATTGGTGCATACATTATTAGGGTTTTAATAGGGTTTATGTAGGGGTTTAATGTTTAAATATTAGTAATTTAATTTAGTATAACAGGTCGCCAATGGAAGAGAGAAAGGGAAGAAGAGCATAATGATTATATACTATCTGGTTGGTTTAATCCCCAGTATTAATTTCTGTAAAGCATGAAATAATAATAATAATTGAGTATAACAAGCGAGTTTTTAAAATATTTCACACAAACATAAGCTTAGAGTCATGTAGGAGCTCTCTGAATTTTATCTTTCTAAGCTGATGTTTGATTCTTTCATTGTTTGTTAATTCTCTTAGCTTGGCTTGATAATAGTTGAGTATGCAAGTTCTCTGAGACCTCCATTTATTTTATTTTTATCGAGATATTGTTTGATTCTCTGCTTAGAATCTCTCTCAGCCCTGCAGCTAAAGTAATCGTTTCTTGGCATGTCGCTCTCTATTATTATTACAGCTAGAGCCCAAATATCCCATTAAGTGTCTCGATCTCTCCAATCCTCTCTTTCTCTGGGAGATATCCTGGAGTGCCGTATGCATTTCCTTATGCAGAGGCTTGCACTCATTGAGCTCTGTTGAAGTCAATAATATAAACTTTAAGAGGATGAAAGTTCATCATGATGTTCTCTGGCATTAAGTCTCTATGAACATAACCTAGCTTGTGAAGCTCTTCTATCCCCTCAACTATCTGCTATACTTATCTAGCCAATTTATCTAAGACATCTATTGTCAGATAAGAATTCTCTGTAAGTCATTTCAAGTAAAGGAAGCCTGAAGGCTACATGATTTTACCAAGTAAAATAGCATCAAGCTAGATGTTATGCCTGCACCCATTTAACTTTGCCTTTTAAAGAGCATAATCCTCATTAGCAAATTCAATTTGGAACTTGTCATAAGCAAGGAAGTAATTGAAATGATATATCTTGTAAGCATATTAGTCATCAGTAATGACTCTCTTCTCTATTTTATCTTCAAGAGTGAGGTAGCTTTCTAGGCAAGAATCTAAGTCAATAATTTTTAATATGGGAATCTTCATTGCCTCTATTTTAACCATGATTTTATTGATCTCAGAGACTGGAAAGTTCTTGACTGCTTTCTTCATTTTAACTTACTTCTAGACTTCAACTCTAAGAGACTCCACTGGGTTTCTTGATCTTCTCTTTTAGAGGGATCTATTCCCTGAAGGTTCGTGAATAAAGACAATACTTTGATTGTGCTTTTTCTTTAAGTGCACTTTGAGGTCTCTAGTATGAGAATATGGCTTCTCACAGAACTCACAGACATACTTCCCATCTTTCTTTTAATGCTTGAGATATAACCTTGGCATATCGTTGTGTATATCTCTCAAGTGTCTCTTTTAAGTTGACTTGTAAGGAAAAACTTTATTGCATTCTTTGCATTAATAGTCAACTTTGGCTGGTATTTTTTAATGCTATATGTCTGGTTGTTTAACCTCCTCCTCAATTTGCAAGCTTCTTTGATAACCTCCTACTTAACTTATATTTAAATATCAAAGCTAGACTGGTCAAAGTTGTCATAAGTAGGCTCCCACTAAGTATAAGCTTCTCTGGTCTCTACTTTTCTTGGTTGCTGGAATGACAATTTTTATTGACTTGATCCAAGTAATGCCGCTCTTCTTAACAGGTTAGCGCTCATTTTAGCTTGCTGGTATATTTTATTATATTAATGATAAAATATACTTTGATAACTATAGTAGTCGAGTAAAAGACACTCTGGTAGATTCTTTGCTGATAGGTTAGAAAATTAACTAACCATAAAAGACTGTAAGTTGACATATTTTATGAGAATTTTAAACATTTTAGTAAATTAAAATACTCGTAATGAAGTTTTGTTTCTCTAGGAGGTCCTCCATATCAAGTTTGAAATTATTTTGGAGGAAAAGTTATTAATCATTTTTAAATTTAATAAAACCCCAAAGATCAATTAAGACACGAAGATTGGGGAAAAGAACAATTAAATTAAAAATTAATTATAATTGGCTTATAATTTTAATGTTTGGGCTAATTATTTAAACTATTGGCTCGATTAATTGTCCTTATAAAAAAAACAATCAGAGTGAGTAAAATTGATTTTAGCCTAATTATATTTAATTTCAGCCAATTATAGTTAATTTTTAACTTAATTATTCTTTTCCCCAATCTTCGTGTCTTAATTGATCTATGGGGTTTTATGCTCCTAACTAAGTTTTAACCTTGAATTGTAACTCCTAATAAAGTTTGAACTTAATTTGGAGGACCTCCTAAAATAATTAAACATTATTAGGAGCAATTTAATGGAGATAGTCTTATAAAAATGGAAATCAATCTGTGAAACTAAAAATAAGTTTTTCAATGCTACTCCTCATATCTTTTCAAGGTTGATTTCAGGTAGGTTCTCCCTATTTAGTAGTAAAATTTTAATAAACTTAGAATGGATATCCATAATTTTAAATTTCATTATCATTTCTAGAAAGAGGAAGCAAGATGGAGTCTATGAATGATGCAATGAAGAGAATTTAATCTCAAGATTTAATAGGAAAATTTCGAAGTAAAGAGGACCTTTATAGATATTTGGTATAGCAAGGTAAGTTCTTAAGTAAGATTAATAAATCCATTATAGTTGGATTGTTCTTGCCAACTTAGGAGGGAACTAAAATCTCATTCTTAAAAGCCTTACTTAGTGAAGAGAAAAAAGCTTTTAAGTCTAATGAAATTAGGATGATAGAGATACCTAACTACCCTGAAATATCAGTGACAAACCTATATGACGATGCTATGAGGGATTTTGATGTTGCTCTACCTTCCATCATTACTAAAACTCTCTAATAAGTTGGCAACTTTTTCTTTGGTGTTCTTGCAACTCTGAAACCTGAGTACTTAAATGAAGTTATTTAAGAAGCTCATATGAAACGCTAAAGCATCTCTCCTGAAGAAAAAGAGAAGCAAGGTATTAAAATAAGTGACACCTGGCTGTAGGAACTTCAAAAGCATCCTTTCATCTCAAGTAAGCTTAGTCTTCTAACTTTATAGAAAAACCTGGTACTGCTATATACTTGATGAAAGAGCGCAGCAAATTAAACAGAGAGAGAAAGTCTCAAGTAAAACATGAATTGAGTAAGAGGCTCTTCAAAGATTTATAAAAGCCAGAAGAGATGAACATAGATGCAGGAGCTGGCACTAAGAGAAGAAACATAGGCCCAAGCAAGCCTTAAGAGGAAGAAAAGAAAGAGAAGCCAAATCCTATTACGGGCAAATTTAATATGTGAACTTATTCATTCGCTTAAATCTAAAACTTATTTATATACACAAAATCTCCCTTCTCTTGCGCATACTTTAGCTTTATCATCGCTGACTCTTTTAGCAGCACTCTTTATAAAATCGACTGTATCTATCTTCAAGTCGTGCATTAAGTGATAGAGTAGAAGTTTCTTATAATGACCTTCCAATAACCCCAATATAATTTAAATACATTGAACTAAGGGCTGTAAGGAACATTAAATACAAGTGTTAAATTTAGCCTTTCATATTCCTTCCTTGAGTCTTTAGTTTTGTGAACTGATAAGTTATCAACGAATAGAATAATCTCTTAGTCAGCGTACTTATCTCTGAGTTATTGCAAGAAATTATTATATTATTCAGTCTTTATAGAACGAGGATGAATAACATAAGTCTCGAGGCCAATATCTTCGCTTATTCCTCCAAGAATAGCATGAGTTTACACTTTAATCTTTTAGTCATAAACTTCTATGTTGCTATATCTTTTATACCATGACCTTGATATGAAGGTATTAAAGGTGAATACTGACTCATCAGAGTGTATGAACTTTATATTATGCTCTTAAGACCTCTAAATTTAATCTAATAAATAATTTAAATTAGACTTAGAAAATGAAACATTAAAGTGAATCACTCTCTTAATGCGATTGACTGTCTTGTAAGATATTCCGTTCTTTAATATATGTAGGCCATCGATTAAGCAGAGATTTGTAACTCAGGAAATTGCCGATGAAACATCACATCCCTCTAGACCAGAGAAAAATGAGCCCAATATTTAAGAGTCTTATTATTAATAAGAAAGTGAATATGATGCTGCTAAAATTTTAAGGGTCTCTTAGGCTTAGAATTAAGATGCTATCTCTTTAATTCCAATGTTAATAGACATTAAGACCTCACAGTTGCTGGATATTTATGGAATAGCCTTGCTATAGACGTATAATTCAGAACAGGCTTGATTATTCACTATATTCATCACATCCATATCGCAACTTAAATAATAAATCTATATACTCAGTGTCATAAACATACCCCAAACCTCGCATATACTCACTTAAAAATACTAATATTTAAACATTAAACCCCTATATAAACCCTATTAAAACTTTAATAAAGTATGCACTAATTGCCTACTTTTATCAATCAAAAACTCATTCAAACTACTGAAAGGGTTTTGGGGTTTTGATTCTACTTCTCTTTAAATGCATTTTGAGGTCTCTTGTATGAAAATATGGCTTCTTACAGAACTCACAGATATACTTGCCATCCTACTTTTAATGGTTAAGTTATAACCTAATCATATAGTTGTGTAAATCTCTCAAAATGTCTCTTTATTGTAAAAGACTTGTAGAGAAAATTAATTTTTTTTTAAATCTTATGAATAGATAATTAACTATGGCTTGAATGCTATATGGTGGGTTGCACAACCTACTCTTTAATTTGCACAGCTACTTGATTACTTCTTTCTTAACCTTTATTTAAATTCTAAAGCTAGACTGGTCAAAGTTGTATAAAATAGTCTCCTATTTAGGGCAAGATAATTTGGTTTCCACTTTTTCGGTTGCTGATATGATAATTTTTATTGATTTTACCCAAGTTATACCGCTCTTTTTAAAAAGTTAGCGCTCATTTTACTTTGCTGATATGTTTTTTTTAATAATATTAAAAATATTTACCGAGATAAACTAGAATAGTAGAGTATAAGACACTATGATCAAGTCTTGCTCAGAGGTAAGCAAATTAAATCACTCTAAAAGGGTGTAAATGACATATTTTAATGAGTATATTTAAAATTTAGTAAATTATATGCTCCAATGAAGTTTTGTTTTTTATTTCTAGGAAGTCCTCCTAATAAAGTTAGAAATTAATTTTGTGGACCTCCTAAAATAATTAAACATTATTAAGAGCAATTTAATGGAGAAAACTTGAAAATGATGGATATCTAATTCAAAAATTTAGTGTAAATTTAAAATTCTTCAATAGATATCCATAATTTCAAATTTCATTAACGTTTCTAGAAAGAGGAAGCAACATGGAGTCTATGAATGATGCAATTAAGAGAATAAAATTTCAAGATATAATTAGAAACTTTAGAAGTAAAAAGGATCTCTATTGATACTTGATGTAGCAAGGTAAATTTTCATCCTTATTTAACATAATTATCAAAGTTGAAATATTCTTACCAAACAAGGAGAAAACAAAGATCTCATTCCTAAAAGCCTTAATAATGAAGAATAAAAGCTTTTAAGTCTAAAAAAATAAGGATTATTTAAATTCCAAACTTATTTGAGATATCGAATAAAAAACCTATATGACTATGCTTTGAGAGATCCTCATGTAGCTCAATACCTTCCATTAAAGCTATATCTCTCTAATAAATTGCTAAAGAGAAACTTCTTCCTTAGTGTACTTGGAACTTTGAAACTTGACTTAAAAGAAGTAATAGAAGCTCACAAGAAACACGCTACAGCTACCTGATTGTAAAAACTGCAGAAGAATCCATTAATCTCAAGTAAGCTTACCTTTGACATTATTGAAAAACCGGAACTACTATTTACTTGATGAAAGAGCACAATAAATTAAACAGAGAGAGAAAGTCTCAGGTAAAAACATGAACTGACTAAGAGACTCATAAATACAGGAACAGTTACTAAGAGAAGAAACATAGGCCCAAGCAAGGCATAAGAGGAAGAAAAGAAAGAGAAGACAAATCCAATTACGGGATAATTTAATATGTTAATATTATTCATTCGTTAAAACCTAGAATTTTTCATATACACAAAATCTCCCTTCTCTTGCACATACTTTAGCTTTCTCATCGCTGACACACTTAGTAGCACTATTAATAAAATCGACTGTATCTATCTTCAAATCGTGAATCAAGTTTAGAGCAGAAGTTTCTTGTAGAATCCTTTCAATAACTCCCAGTATAATTAAATTCCATGAACTGAGGACTTTAGGGAACAATAAATACAATTGTTATGTATAATCTTCCATAATACTTCCTTGAGTCTTTATTTTTATGCATTTATATATTATCAAATACAGGATTATCTTTTAGTCAGCGTAATTACCTCTGAGTTTATAAAATTTTTTGTGTATTTTTCGGACTTTATTGAGCGAGGGTGGATAACATAAGTTTTGAGCCAATTTCTTCACTTATTATACAAAATATTGCAAGAGTTTATACCTTTACCTTTCAATCATATACTACTATGTTGCTGTACTTCTTATATCGATACCTTGATGTAAGTGTATTAAAGGTTAATACTTTCTCATCAGCGTGTATAAACTTCATATAATGCTCTTAAGCCCTCTGCATTTAATAGAATATTTAATTTAAATTATCCTTATAAAAGGTAACTTTAAAGTAAGTCACTCTCTTAGTATTATTTACTTCTTGAAGGTTATTACATTCTTTTTATGGCTAGCAGGTCAAACAACCCCCCCCAAAATGTAACTATTTTCTTTTTGTAGTCTTGTAGAGTTTTTGACGCTAAGCAAGAATGTCAGAAGACCTTTTGTTTGCGAGCAATAGTTTTTGAGCTAAGACCAAAATTAAGTTCGTTCGTTTTTATACATAAAAACATCATAAAAAATTAGTCAAAAAATAAAAAATTAATTTTTTATCAATATTCCATAAAAATCATTATTTGTGTTTTTTTGTCATATCTTGTGCAAAGTTTAATTATGGAAGTCATATTTTGGAAAGTATTTAATTTTGCTCATATTTTATAATTTTAGCATTAAATATTATTTTCTTGACGAAAATAGATACTTTCCAAAATATTACTTCCATAATTAAATTTTTGCACAAGATATGACAAAAAAACACAAATAATGATTTTTATGGAATATTTATAGAAAATTAATTTTTATTTTTTGACTAATTTTTTATGATTTTTTTATGTATAAAAACGAACGAACTTAATTTTGGTCTTCGCTCAAAAACTATTGCTCGCAAACAAAAGGTCTTCTGACATTCTTGCTTAGCGTCAAAAACTCTACAAGACTACAAAAAGAAAATAGTTACATTTTGGGGGGGTTGTTTGACCTGATAGCCTTTTTTATATATGCTAGATATGGATTAAGGAGAGATTTGAAGTTCAAGAAATTAGCGATGAAACATCACATCCCACTAAGCAAAAGAAAAATGAGTCAGTATTTAAGAGTCTTATCATTAATAAAATAATCTATATGATGTTGCAAAAATATCGAAAGTCTTTTAGGCTAAGAATTGTTGAGCAATCTCTTTAAATTTAATGCCAAAAAGACTGTGAGAACTAACAATCGCTGGAAGTTTATAGAGCAGCCTTGCTATAGTCGTTAATTTAAAATAGGTTTGAGTTGATCATTATATTCATCACATACATATTAATCTATATACTTTCTTATTTACCAATATTTAAACATCAAATCGCTATATAAACCCAATTAAAACCATATTAAAGTATGCCTTATTTGACTACTTTATAAATAAAAAACTAAATTAAACAACTTCAAATGTTTTAAGATTATGAATATTAAAATTTTGACCAGTAAGAGTGACAAAAATTGAATTCATAAAGGCAGCTATGAAAGTGGAGGTATCAAAAATTGGCAGGTTTATGTGCTTTCCAGACTATTAACAAAAAAGAGAAGAGTAAAAAACATTGTAACTTTATATAAAATATGTGGGCTATGGTAACTATCACAATAAAATGCGATAATATTCGACAAATTTCAAATATATAATATGCAATGAACATAAAGATTAAAGGATATAGTCATTTATAAATAATACCAAAGCTATCAATTAATAAAATTAATAACTAAATATAAAAAGATTTTAAAAAAATCATAATAAAACATAAAATAAAAGCAGATTAAATTATAATTAAAAAGGCTTAAAATGAGATTTAACCAACGAAAATAAAAATAATTTTAGGTAAAAAAATAAAAATTAATTTTTGTAAATATAATAAAAAATAAATACCATAAGATTTCAATAATTAAATAATAAAAAAGAATGATTGTGATTACTATTGTGCGAATTACAAATCAAAGTGAAAGAATTAAATTTATTATTTTTTCCAATTGTTTTCATTCAGCTACTTTCACATCATGATGTGCTTCTTCTACCTTAATTTCACCATTTGTAATTTTATGGAATCTTCATGTGCTTCTTTCACCTCGGTTTCATCATCAGTGCCCTCAGTTTCAGTGTGATCCGCTTTTTGAGGTGAACCTCTCATTTCACGTCATGGTTCTGCGCTCTAATTAAATTTATTTTCGATTTATCTCTTTGGGTAGTGATAGGAAACTTGCGGGTTTTGTTTCTGCGTATTGCCCACCCTTCTATGTACATGGTGAGGTATTTTTGCGCCTATCAATAACAAAGATAAAAATTTTAATCGCTAAGTGAAAAGCTTACTCAACCACATTAAATGAAGATTCATCCCGATTTTCCTAGGCACATTATGACCTTAAAGTCAGCAGCTCGCTGAAAGAGCGACAAGTAAAAATTTAGTCAACCCAAAACCCCTTATGATCTTAATTGAATGAAATTGCAAAACTCAGCTCTTGAAAATATTTGTTATTTTTGTGCACCCGACACAACAGCCTTGATTGAGTGCACAATAATATCTTCGTTTAATACATAGTTGTTTTTATTATTAAAGATCTATATTCTTGGTGAGAATTTTTACATTCTCATGTTAATATATCCTTACAAATATAAAATGCTCAATTCGGGTCATTTATCTATGCAGTCTTTGATCAACATTGTGCAAATTACAAATCAAAGTGAAAGAATTAAATTTATTATTTTTTCCAATTGTTTTCATTCAGCTACTTTCACATCATGATGTGCTTCTTCTAACTTAATTTCACCATTTGTAATTTTATGGAATCTTCATGTGCTTCTTTCACCTCGGTTTCATCATCAGTGCCATTTGTATTATCCTTAACCCCCTAAAACCCCTTTTTAAATATTTGGTTCTATAAAATTACAAAATCATCAAATAAAAATATTTTTTTTTTGCAATTTGCTTTCTACCATGATTGTCTTTTTATTTATTATAATCTATTATATCATTTTATTATTCTTGGTTTGTATTCTTATTACTATTTTAACTCTTATGTTTATAAATAATTACTTTTATAAAATTTTCAAATTTTATTAATCATCTCTAGAGATTTTAATTTTTTTTTATTAATTTATACCAATATGAAAAACTTAAACTTGTTATTTTTTTATATTGTTTTTATTTTGCTACTTTCATAATTTTTTATGCTTCATCTTATTTGCTTTCATCATTAAAAATATCATATTATCTCTATGTGCTTATTCAACCAGGTTCTCATCATCTGTATCCACTTTATTTACATCAAACACCATAGTTCCTAATCGATATTCATTATATGAAAATACAATACTCTTTTCTTTAAATATATTTTATTTTTTGGGAGCTTATAATGACTTGATAAAAAAACTTCCTGATTTGTGTATGTTTTTAAAATATATGTGTACAATTGATATATTTTTACTATTGCAAAAAATATCATTACAAATATAAAATTGTCGTATTTAATCATTTTTCGATAAATACTTTTTTTATCATTATTATAATTAAAACTTATTTTTACATATAGTGACACATGAGCAGCTTAAATAATATCATGTGCATAATTAATCATGATTTTCAAATAATTTACAAAAAATAAATAAAATATAAATATTAAAAACTTTTAAATTTTAAAAATAGTATTTAAAGTAAAAAAAAATAATATATCAGTTAAAATTGCAAAATTTATAATAGATATAATTAAATCTTTAAAAAATCTTATATTTTATTAATAAAATGTGAAAAAACAAGAGAATTTCTGAAAAGACCATAGATGAAATGGAAATCATAAAATAATCAAATATTTTATATCTTTTTAGATAAAATAGTTGACTCGTTGTTATTGGTTTACTATATAGGATATAGAATTTATATATGATGATCTGTAATGCCTATATTATTATTATTGGAAAAAAATGTTTTTTTATTGTTGTAGCTTTTTCGATACTTCACCTTTTCAATTCTATATATTACTCTCTCTTGACCCAATAAGTTTTAGAATCTTTGAATTTAGATTTGCCTAATATACTTGCGTATTTTGACCTTCTTAAAATTATTGTTGACTGATTTTATTGCAAATAGTCTCAAATTAGGTGGTTTTCATAAGGATTAATTAGGATTTGACTTGGCATTGAAATACCCTTGAGATTGGTCTAGTGTCATTTTAATTATAATAATCAGATTATCCAAGTTCTGAATAGTAAGAACTTTTTAGATAGTCAGTATTTATAAAGACTTAACACTTGACCCTAGCGAAGGGTTCAAACACTAAAGAGGAAATAGAATATATTTATGTTGATTTGGAAATTATTCAAAGAACAAATGCGAAATCCATTATAATCATGTTCATAATTGTTAATATATTTATTATGAGCCAAGAATTGATTATTTAAGAGTGGTCTCTGAGTCTTGTAGAGATTTCTAAAAAAGAGGATTTATATCAAATATAGACTTTATGAGAATGATCGACATGATATGATTGTTTACTAATATTTATAACTATGCCCTTTGGTTTTTGTAATTTTTTTGTTGTATTTTAAACTGTTAAACTTTTTTTCATTCTTAATTTAATAATTAGTTACTTAATTAATTTTAGCGTTCTTGCGATCTTTAATTGTATATAATCCTTTTATGTTTTTTTTATGCAAAAAATTGCTCATTTTCCAAAGCCTTTTAATTTATTTCTTTAATTAATTTAATTTCAACTTGTATTTTTAGTGTTTTTTAAGCAAAGGAAGAGTTAATTATATACTAACTTTCATTTTTATATTAATTTTTCTATTTTATTTTATTTTTGTTATTAAAATTGTTAAAATTTTAATTTTTTTAGATTTTGTTAATTTAACTTTTAAATTATTACTAATACAATTTTTTATTATTGCTATAGTATAACTGAATTGGGAATTTGAAAAAATAAATAAGTAACTGTTTGTATTATTAATATAAACTGCCACTAATTACATATGACTTAAATGATAATTTGATTTGGTACACTTTTAATTTAAGTCAGTTATATTAAAATTAATTATGTCCAAATTATAGAATTGTACTATTGTACTAAAATAAATTTTTAGTTTTATTAAATATTAGTGCCCAATTTAAAAATAGTGAAAATTTTATCGTTGTACCAATCTAGGAATTTAGTTTTTTAATTGCAAGTTTTACTGGAATTGATCAATGTATATAATTAAAGATATATTTATTAAATTTATATGAGCCACTAATGGCTTTTTAATTTACGGAAGACTCAGCAGTACTATGCTTGATCAGTGTTCATTCTGCTTGATCCTCTTCTGCACCATCTGTGATTGTCGGCTCCTCGATCGTCAACTCTGACCTCTCCTCCATCAGTTGCTGCCTCATGTCCACTCCCAACTCGATCTCGTTGAACCGGAACTTTTCATCTTGCCTCTGTATCTGAATGACTCGTGAATTCTGACTTTAGCATCATGGCTCTCAAACTTCTTACTACAAAATTCACTCATACTATCGAATCTTGGCTTATCAGCGGTGAATTGGAAATAGAGAGCATGGCTAAGTCTAGTAGTATTGCTGTAGAAAGCTTCGACCTCGCTAGTCAAAACTTTCTTATCATCTTCTGTCTAAATCTGGAGCACAAAGTTATGTCGCTCAATTGGCGTTAGATCAATCTTCTGATTTTACTTTTTGAATGTGATTAGATGTGTTGATTAATAAACCTATTATCTCGAGCAAATTTATATAGGAATACTCTGCCACTTATTTCAGCATTCACTTTGTTTTAATTTAATAAATATATTACATTGATCAATTCCAGTAAAACTTGCAATTAAAAAACTAAATTCCTAGATTGGTACAACGATAAAATTTTCACTATTTTTAAATTGGGCACTAATATTTAATAAAACTAAAAATTTATTTTAGTACAATAGTACAATTCTATAATTTGGACATAATTAATTTTAATATAACTGACTTAAATTAAAAGTGTACCAAATCAAATTATCATTTAAGTCATATGTAATTAGTGGCAGTTTATATTAATAATACAAACAGTTACTTATTTATTTTTTCAAATTCCCAATTCAGTTATACTATAGCAATAATTGTTATATATATATTTTCAATTTCATACCTTTCTAACTTCTAAGTTTATCAATGAAGCTCGTTGTTTATTTTAGATAATATTTGATTGTTAAATTATGAAATTAAGCCATTAATTTATTAAACTTTTATAATAATTCAAATTTACAATAACTATTATAAGTATTAATAAATTTAGATTTATTACAATACATTAATTGTATAAATTAATGAACAATCAAAATATTAAAATAAAGAATCAAATTGATTTACAATTTTAATATAAGAATTCTTCAATTTTTTATAATCAATTATTGAAGAAATAAAAAAGAAAATTTTTAATCTTTATCTTTAAGTTCCTACAAAAAGTGTTTTTTAATTTTTATTGCAATTTATAATTACTTAAATTACAAATTTTTGCTGGAGTAGTTGCATATTAACAGTTAAAAAAACACTGCTATTACGCTCATCACTTTTTATTTCTACGATTAAGAAAAAATTATTCTTTCTTTTAATTAGAGTAAAAGGGAAGATATTCCTTCAAATTTTGTTTTTTAAATTACATAACAAATTCTTTAAAATAATATTAAGAAAATTATTATGTTTTACAGGAGTTTGAATTGAATAATCAGCAAATTATTCTTATAATGTCATATAAAATAATGTAAACATAGAAGCTTTCCTTTAAATAATTAGAATTCCAAGAAGTTAGAGATCAACTTCGCCAATTTAATTTTTTTTAAATATAATATTTACGATTTTTTTGAAATGAAGTGAATTGTTTTAAATAATTAATTAATAATAATCAAAAATGAAAATGATTACAAAAAAGATATGTTTAAATTTTATTTTTAGTGGCCCTGCATGGTAAAACTGGAGACGTCTACGGACAGGTGGTTCACAAGTTCACATAGTGAGGGGAGCAGGGAGGCAAATTGTTTTTCTGATGATGATGATTATGAAGACGACGATAAGGAAGATGAAACTGTTTTTTTAATATAAACATTTTCTAAAGAACAAATACTATTTGTAATTACAACTTTTTAATTTATAATTTATATTCAGTTTATCTTTAAAAATCTTGATTATAATATTGATATTTTTAATTATCTATAATAACTTCTTTATTATTAAAATATTTACCAATTTATTTCCATTAATTATTAAACAATTCGAAGAAATAATTAATGATTTATTTTATACAATAAATGAAAGTTAATTTATTTATTTTCATTTTTTTATTTTAAATACTGATACTATAATCTCTTTTTTTTTATTTAAATCTATAGTTAATGCATATATAATAAATTAAATTTCAATTTTCATAATATCTATTAGTAAAAATGTAGAAGTATTAACATCTATTAATAAATCTTAATTATTTAATTATACTTTAAGAAATATTTAAATTAAATGATATTTTAATTCAATTCTCTAAGTTTATATGATAAATAATTATCAAACAAAAGATTTGGTAAATTGCCATTTTAATTTAGTGTTGTCCCTCTTTATACATCATTATAATTCTAAACAATTCTATATTTAATATAAATATAATCATTAATTTATTTTTTTATACATTAATTTTAATTAATTAAATTTGTATTACACTAATATTATATGATATGGAAGTTACCATATTATATTTTAGTATCTGATTTAATGCAATAGAAGTCCTTAAACAAATGATATTTTTGAGTTAAGCTGAGTATATTCTAAAAATTTAGTGAATCAAAGAGAAAAAATATTATTAATATTAAATGAAAAAGTACTGTAAAACTCTTGAAAAGAAAGATAATTAATGTAAGCGGAGATTCTATGAAACTAAACTAACAAACCTCTTAGAGCCATTATATTAATATAGTAAAAAGCATACTAGGAAAAATAATTGCGATGATTAAGAGTTAATTCAATTCACGAGTTTTATTTAATATTAACAAGATCAGAAAATAATAAAATAATTAAGCAACTATTTATATAATTTATAAGAGGAATATAATGTTAAATATTATTAGGAAATAGTTAAATTGTAGACTGAGTCGTCTTTTTTGTCCTGTGAAGTGGTCACCTAGGATTCTTAGTAGCCAAATTTCATCCATTCATTCTCTAGAGTTTTGTGCCAAAAACTGAGCTTCCACATTGTGTCAGTATCATCTCTCCCTTTATTAGATCCAGTAAGGCTATAAGCAAATAATCGAGACCAGCCATGACAATTTTTAATCAAGACCGCACTGAACAGGAAGCACATTAAAAAACATAGAGATAAGAATAAACATACCTTGTCTTAATTTTAACCTTGACATTTTTTTTGCTGCCATATCAGTGAAATGATCCATTACGATTAGAATTTTATCAGTTAAAAATCTATTATTATTGAAATACATTTGAAATGGGAAATTTAAAAAATAAAAAAGGGATGTTTTTATTAATTATATATAACAGCCAGTAATTAGGAGTATTCTTAATTATAATTTGAAGTACATTAATATTAACAGTAATCTATTTTAAAAATTAAAAGTTTAATTAATATATATTAGTGGTCAGGTGGTCGAGGTGATCTAGGTGATCAGTTGGTCTGGCCGGGGTTTTGGTGGTCAGGTGGTCTGGCTATCCAATAACTAACGCTCTTACGTACTCTGGTACTCCACCCACTTACGATAATGTTGGCAGCTACATCTTTGAGTGAGCCGTTACTGATGTCTATCTTCCTGATATTAACCTCTACCAATTCAGAATGAGCCTCCTTGAAAATTTTGACTTGTGACAAGAGAAATTAAAAAAGTTTCATTAGTAAGAACTGAGTCATACACCCGGCCAGACCACCTGACCACCAAAACCCCGGCCAGACCACTAGACCACCTAAAAACTATGCCAGACCACTAGACCACCGGACCACTAATATATATTTAATCTATGATTTAATTAATATATTAAATTTAAAATAGATTACTGTTTAATTTAATGTCTTCAAATTATAATTAAGAATACTCCTAATTACTGGCTGTTATATATAATTAATAAAAACATCCCTTTTTTATTTTTTAAATTTCCCATTTCAAATGTATTTTAATAATAATAATTATTCATTACCTAATAACTTCTTACAGATTTACTATTAACTTACTATATAATTAAGTATGCTTACTAATCAGTAACAGAAGGAAATTATTTGGACATTATAATTAAAAAGTAAGTTAAATTTTTATATATAGATTAAAGTTTTTCCTTGAATGAAAACAATTGCCACAAGATTGATGCATTGCTATATAATTCAAAGTAGAATTTTTAAAAAATTAGTGAATATTGAGATGAAAATGAGCAAGATGAGGATGAAATACTTATTTTTTGCAAGAATGAATATTTTACATTGATTTTCATTATTATTTTAGTTAAGAATTTTAAATTTCAAAATTTAAGAGTATAACTATAAACATGATAGCCTGATTACGAAGTAGCAAATTTATCTTTTTTTTATTTATTTAAATAAAATGATTTATTTCTAATGAAATAGTGAATGAAAAATTTAAATTACCGAAACAAATATTGTACAATGAATATGTTTACTACTGTTTAAATGCTTAAATAATAATATTTCAACCATATTATAGTAATTGTAAAATTTTTGAGAAATTAAAGTAATAGAAAAATATGATGTATCAGTAATATTCTTGAATTAAAACTATAAAGAAATACAAGAATTAATTAAGAATAATATGCCAAACAAATAAATTATGTTTGGATGATAACCAGAAATATGTTTTTATAAAACTTAAAATTATATCTTTAAATTAATAAAGTCTACTTAAACTAATAATTATTATATTCATTTAAGTTATAAGATTCTGTTTATTAATAAAATAGATATAATTTATTTCAAATTTTAATGGGTCTTATATAAACTTTTAGTTTTAATTTATCTATAATAATAACAGTAATATATATATTCGTGATAAGCTAGGTCTAATCAACCAGATAAATATAGTGCGGTTATTTTTACTTTTAACAAGCAATCATTAGTGATATTGTTGAAGACTCAATAAAATTAATTCCTACTTTTTTATTAATTTAATAATTAATATTTTGATACACATGGATTACAAATAGCATATAAAAAGAAGTAGGATTCATATGCAAAACTATAGCACTGAGAGGAGATGAATTATTTTGATTTTCTTACCTCACCTAATTAACTTCTGTGACGATCTACCGAGCCTTATAAAATCCTTAAATTCACTTAGATTAAAATACGATCAGACATAATTCACTTGCTTGTATCTTTGCGCGTTTCGAAGATAAATCAATTCTGATTTTATAATCGTGTTCAGTTAAGTCGAAATAACTTGAATTGTTATTTATGGAATGCTCTCATTAAAAACCAATATGTTTATATTTAATCTTTTGAAATCACTTCATACTCTAATAAATGATTTTACACTTTTTACAAAAGAAATTAATATTTAAACATTTGAATTCAAAATGTTACTTTGTAAATGAGAATTCCTGTGTTAGTTACTAACGTAGATGCTAATATTAAGTAAATATGCTTTACTCCATTTCATTTCATGGGGAGGAATATTTTTAATGAGCTGTCAAAATTGAAAACAAGGCATCAAAATAGTGCGATAGGACAAAATCAATTTTGATAGCCTTAAAACAATTATGATAACAGTAAAATAAATATAAGTTATATTAAACATAAATTAACTCTCTAGATATGGACACTTGGTCATAAAAATGATTTGATCTTTCGTAAGTGAACTTGATTTTTCACATTTTATTAAGAAAAATGGATTAATATTCATTAACTAATACAATAATAAACAAAACTTTGAATGGATATAACTTTGCGCGTTTTGAAGATACAATAAATTCTGATTTTGAACCAAACTCCATTAGTATAATTTTAGTGAATAAGGTCATTTATAAATTATTGTAGGATTACATTCGGTTTGGGAAAATTATATAAATTAATTATTAAATATGTTCTGTTATTTTTTTGTAAAATGTCTTTAAACCCTAACAATATAATAATCTCTGGATAGCGCATTAAAAATGAGATGGTGGTTGTTATTGCTATAATTAATTTATCTCATCGCCCAAGCGAGAAAACCCATTATAATATTTTTTGGAGTTAAATCAAAATAACAATATCTCGCTTCCTGGGATGATTCAGGAATATTGCCAATAGTAAAGTCCAGCTGAAATTGCGGAATCTACCGTAGAATCTACTTAGATTTGAATTTTGAGTCACTTTGGATTTTATAACTTCTATGATTTTAATATTTAATTAATTTAATTTTAATTAAATTCCCAAAATAAAATGTATTCCTAAAATAATCAGCAATATCTTAAATAAACAGAGAAGAAAAAAATTTTCGACAAAATTTGCAAACAACTAAATATTTAAACTTACAAATATGGCTGAGCTGGCTGACATATAGGCCTTGATGTAGTTCTTGAGCAAGATCTCTTGATGGTTACTCTTTTTCATCAAGTCGGTCGTCTCTTTTAACTAGCAAATATAGAGGTGATAGATGATGACTCTAGAGCACTAGTATTCATGATAAAAATCGCAAGGAAAACCGCGTACATCTTGTCTTGGGTCACACCAACGGGATTATCGATCTCGTCCTTGACGATGTTCATTTGAATCTTACTGAGTTGACCATTGAAGTCTAATGACTTTCAAAAATGAAAATAAATTCGACATTTTAAACATTCTAAAAACAAGTGTAGAAATATCATGACTTTTAAAACCTAAAATATAAAAATATTTTTGACATTTTCATAAAATGAAATTATATATAATTTCATTTTAAACAAATTAACTATTTAACGTAGACCTAATTTATAAAATATTTTTGAATTTTCATTAAAAGATATTTCTTATTAATATAAAATCTAATGTATAAATTATAAAATATATAATTTTTATTATAAAATTATTAATTAGTATTGTAGGAATACATTCGATTTGGGAAAATGAATTAAAATTAAAATTAATTAATTATTAATTACCTTCAGTTATGTTTTTGGAAAATGTCTGCAAACCATGACAATATAATAATCTCTGGATAGCGCATTAAAAATGAGACGGCGGTTGCTATTGCTATAATGAATTTATCTCATCGTTCAAGCGAGAAAACCCATTATGCTATTTTTGGGAGTTAGCTCAAAATCAATATATCTCGCTACTAGGGATAATTCAGGAATATTGCCAATAATAAAGTCCAGCTAAAATTGCGGGATCTACCGTAGAATCCATTTATTTTTCAATTTTAAGTCACTTTGGTTTTGATAACTGCAAGGATTTTAATATTTAATTAATTTAATTTAAATTCATTTCCCCAAATCTAATGTATTCCTACAATATTATTTATTACTAATATATGTGGTGAGCGGCGAGAACGACAAAAAAACACTAATGCTAAGAAATTTGTGGAGATGAAAAAAACATGAAAATTTCAAAAACACATATTGAGACCTCTCATTCAGTCGTTTAAGAAAAAACAGCTACTGGTACAACTTCTGGTGCGATGTAATCTGGAGTTCCACAAAAAAATGTAGGGTAGGTAAATATTTCTAAAAATCCTAAAACAATCTTTAAAAAATTATGGCCCCTATTTAATACACATATATTAATAATAAATAAAACTGATTATAAAATAGAGATTTCTAATTAAATTTTGATTTCTAATTTTAATTTACCTTTCAAGTTATTATCTATCTATCTATCTATCTAAATTATTAATTGCTCCAGGAAGTAAGGCGTAACTTCTTTAAATGCCTATCTGAGATTACTCTAAGTATGTTACTATTGCTCGCGAGCTTTGATATACCCGGATAGCATCATCAAGTGATGTGAAAATAATTATAAATTTCTCTCTCGGGTTTCTGTCCTAGGGCACTTCTCTTTAAAAATTACTAATTAAGAACAATTAAATTGCAATTTCAAATCAACACTTTTTCAACTGCCATACTCAAGCTTATAATAATTTTTTAATTAAATCAATTCAATTTAAGAGCTATTTGACTTCACTTTCACATAGTAACAATTTTTCAATATTTAAATCATTCTGCCTTGAACATTTTTAAATTGCTTTTTATCAATAGTACGTCTATTTATATCAATTTATAACTCCTTTTTACGTTTATTTACATGTCTTAATAATTTTGAGTTTATTAAAGATTTGGAAGACTGATCCACTTCATCATTGCTAAATTTTTGTCAGAAATTGAAGAGTTTTTTATCTATTATTATTTATTCAGTAAAAATATGCTTTAATTTTTTATTCAATTTTATCAGTTCAAATTATATTTTGATTTTTTTAACCGTGTATAAACTATTCTTGCTTTATTGTATTTTCTTCATTTATTTCATGTATTTGTTAAAAAAAATACTTTTAAATATTTTTGATAGTAGAAATATTTAAATCTCAAAATAGGCTCCTTCAATTTCAATTTTTTTTAGCTTTTTTTATTATCTCGTGTCAGTGATTATCATTAAATCCTCTATTGTTTAGCATAATTTGTTGCTTAGCTCTTTTTATTTAAAATTTATATAGCTTACCCTTAATATTTATTATAATTTTACAGTTTTAATCTTCATTATATTTACAATCATATAATTGAATATATATACTGCTTCTTAATATCTTACATACATAGTGCTTGTAAATATTGAGATGGTGTTTATTTCTTTCGCTTTATTTTATAATTAATGTTCACAATTTATTAAATGAGAAGTTTAACAAATCTGGAAATAGAGAATTACTTTTATATTAATAAATTTATGAATGTTCGACGACTAAAAACAAGCTCAACTAACTTATACACTTTTTGTATAATAGAGACATAATAAGCTTTCTTTTTATTCATTTATTTTTCATGTGTTTTTGCTTTAATTGTGAATTCTTTAAATGACAATGACTTTTAGTAGACTTGACTATTTAATTCAAAAGTAAGCAGCTCAAAATGCTCTTGCTAAGTATCAAAGATAAACTACAGTGAATTAGCAAAAATAAAAGTTCCTCTTATGAAGTAATTAGAAAATATAAAAGTAGCATATTTATAGAAAATAAAGATGTTGAGGAGACAAAGATTCATACTATAAATCAAACTATAAGTATCTTAATTATTCTTGCTAAAACCCCAAGAGTATTTTTTTGAAATAAGTTGAATTTGAAAATTAATTAATTCTTATATTTTAATTATTATAGAAAAGTTGGTTGCTTTATGTAAATTTATTAAAGTACTAATATATATATATATATATATATATATATATATAGGCCTACTATCAAAAATCAAAAAGCAACCAACTTTTGAAGCCTGATTAGATTAAATTTTATTTGAGTATATTAACCCTTAATTATTATAATATATACATCCCAGTCCAAACAAAGATGCTGAGCCCAGATAATACAGTATAGCACAAGATCATTCCCTTCCTATCGTTGCCATCGGTGGAGTTGGACCCCCAGCTCATCCCACAAATCCTCTGCGCCGCCCTCGAGCCCTCTTACATCCCAGACGCCGCCATCTTCGGGACGCGACTCAGGTGCCTGCTGGACAACCTATTCTTTGTCCTCAGATCATACAAGGAGATGCAAGACATGGTAGATGCCATCTTTGGCAGTAACGTGACCAGCCACTACCAAGAGATGGTCAACAGCAGCATCGAGCTACGACTATCCGTGCGCAAGCTCACCTTCCCCAGAGAAGCGACATATGGATCAGATAGACTACATGACGATACGAGGGAGGAGACCTTGAGAATAAGGGGAGCAGTACCTAATAGTGAAGACGCGACCGAGGTCGGAGGTGGGGGGCTCTCAGACTTCTTATTGAATAGAACTCCAACGGCTCTGCTGCGAAAACCCAAAGATGAGACATTGCGACTCTCAACAAACTAAATGGAGCGGACGCCCTCAGAGGGAAAAGGCCAAGAATGTGCAGATTCTTAGTCTTATACTTCATCAGTGGGCTGCCTGTCTCCAGACCTGCATCGATAACTGAACGAATTACTAGAGAAAATAAAACAACCTAAGAATTAACGGACAAATCCCTAACGGTCACTCAACTAATAACGTAGGGACCAACAGATCTTTAAAAAGCCCAGCAAAAGGCCAGCTGATAAAGACCTCTAGGAGATGTTCATAAGAGCCCCCCTCTGCCAGCGACGCCTACACCCTCACGGATTTCCTCTGGTGCTATTACGATTTCATTTAGAGATTTCCTCTAATCTAGAGAAGTTTAGCTTAGTAGCCTTAGGAAGCAATCTTATACAGATCAAGCAGATCTTCCTGAGCCACTCCCCTAGAAAGACCTTCCAGGCACCCCCGCTGACTATAATCTCTTGCCCCTAATTGTGACATGGCGTCGATCACCTGGGCATTTACTCCTTCCTTGGTCGATGCTCTGAAGCACCTGAGCCTCATGGAGGTCTGAATGGGTTAGTTTATTTACCAATTACATTTGGGGGATCATCAATTAATCAATTAAATATATTTATTTATTTTGAAATTATATATATATATATTTATAATTCGATTATAAGAAAAAGTATATCGAGCGCAACTCCGCCAGGGCGTATGCTGTGAGTCCCGAGAACCCAAATTCCTCCTAGTTTTGAAAGGGCTACCGAATGACCTTATGTTCGCCCCACTAGCGCAATATTTCCTAAAAAACTCGAAGGCAAAAAAGTCTGGGAGATTTTGTAAGTTTAAAATATTTGATCGTTTAATAGTTTAAATTAAGGGTTTAATTATAGTTTAAACAGTTGCCCTATTTTAATTAATTAAGATTAAAACATTAAACTTAAATTCGATTATAGAAAAATGGATAGCTCCCACTGTACCAGACCATAGCAGGAAGACCCACGCCAGAATCGCCAAGATCTTCTCTTACTATGATAGGGTCAGGACCAAGCAGTACATCTCTCCCTTCGACAGCATTATGGATGTGTAAGATCCCCCCACTAGAGGTCAACGATGGGGTTGTCATGGCATGGCTCTAGTTCGCGAGCTTCACTCCCACATTAATGATATTAGTACATTTTACTGATAAGTGATTGATAAAACATTTTCATAATTTAAGCATTTAAATATATTTTTCACTAATCTCAAACACCCCTCTAATTAAGCTAATGGGGTTTCACTTTTTTTTCCATGTTTTAGTACATTAATCAAATTATATTTTCGTAATTTCGAATTATTATTGATGCAAATCACTTGTAGACGACTTAAAATCAAAACTTATTATTTCTTTATTTTAATTACAAATTACAACTAATTCACCCAAATTGCTTAAAATTATACTCTTGGGGTTTTATTTAAAATGTAAATTGAGTTTGGAATTATATTGAATGATTTTGAATTGTAAATTTAATAAAAGAATAGGGTTAAATAAGTACTAACAAAGAAGGGAGTTTTTAAAGACAGATGAGAAACCAAATAAAGGAAAGAGAAAGAGAGAGAGTTGATAAGATTTGTTACAATTTCCAGAAATAAATAAATATTCTACAATTTATACACACTATTTTATTACTAATTTTATTTAAATATATTAAAATGGCACGTATCTCGAAATCGATGAAATTTTGAGATACGTGCCAAATAAATAGAATTAATAAATTAAGTTACTATAATCTCTATATAAATGAAATTAAGTTTTTAATAATTTAAAGTTCATATTTATAAATATATTCAAATGCATAATTAAAACTTTTATCCCATATACAATGTTAATTATTTTTAAATCTTTATGTGTAAAATATATTTAATTTTAATATAATAATTAAGTTAATACTGATCACTTTCTGAGCTTTAAATTATTAAAAACTTAATTTCATTTATATAGAGATTATAGTAACTTAATTTATTAATTCTATTTATTTGGCACGTATCTCAAAATTTCATCGATTTCGAGATACGTGCCATTTTAATATATTTAAATAAAATTAGTAATAAAATAGTGTGTATAAATTGTAGAATATTTATTTATTTCTGGAAATTGTAACAAATCTTATCAAGTGAGGAGTCAAAAGATAAATTATAATATAAGTTTAAGAGAGAAGTATAATGAAAATTGTGACGAAGAAATGGAACTCAAAAAGTAGTCATGAGGAGGATGATGATATATAAAAACAAAAAGGATGATGAAGATTTTATAATAAAATTAAAATAAACTTAATAATAAAAAAAGAAAGATTAACCAAGAATATTAGGAGGTTAAAAAAACAATATTAAGGAAGACCTTAAAGCTATTAATAAATATTAAGATGAAAACGATGATGAAGATCAAAATGATGATGAGGATAAATAAGATGAACATGAGGATGAGAAAACTAAATGCCAAAATTATAAATTTCGTCTAAAAGATTAATCCAAGATCTCAGAATGAATTTTTTATTCTACAAGACGCCTAATTTTGTGATGAAGGACTTTTAGTTGAGGACAATGTAAATGAAGACTCCATTTCAGAGTCAATAACCCAAGATTAATTCGATAAAAGCTTTAATACTCATCTATCGAAAAATTCTAAGAAAAGTTAAAATATGAAAATGTAGAGAGGAGACTAGTCTTATCACTTAAAATAATGCTGGTTTTTATAAAAAACAGTTTAATGCAAATAATTCTAAAATAGATGATGGCTTAAAATATCAAGAGTTAACTTGGGTAATTTCTTAAAAAGCCATCAAAATATATTTAGTTTTATTTAATTGATAGCACGGTAATAGAGAGGCTTTCAATATAATCAGAGATATAATGTTTAACGTTTAACTAATATTAATTAATTAGAAAATGACTGTAAGAGAGAAGAAATAAGCTATTAGTTTGATTATGAGTTCTAAATGATTTTCTATCTTAGAAAAGCGATAAATCTCGAAAATTTAATTAACACAATAGGAATATAAATTTTTCAAATCTTATGCATTTCATAATTTTGAACATTGGTCTAGTTCTAAAAATATTAGATGACCAATTGCAATTTTAGCATGAAAGACGAATTAGAAGTTAAAATAATTTTAGCTTTTTAATAATTATTGATAAAATATAAAAGAATTGGAAAAAATAATTAATTAAAATAAATCAACGGTCATTATTTTACCATTTGTATATTAAATTAGATTAATAAAAGATAAAAATGGGGAAAAAATGAGACGCATTTTATATTATTAATTTATTTGTAATTTCGAAATCATTTGTCACTCAGCGGAGATGATGATGATGATGATTTTTAGCCATTGAATTAATTAATGGGAGGTTATCAACCGTTTATATGAATTAACATCAAACCTTTCAAAGTACTCTCGGACTAACACTTGACTTTCTGAGTTCCTACAGCGGAGATGATAAGTTTGAAAGCATTATTAGATTTTTTATAATATACTCTACAAATAATTCTTGTATATGGGTGATTATTACTAAATTAGAGAGCGCAATAAGAAATCCTTATATTTATAAGATTAGAAATAGATAATAAATTGAATAGGGGATTGTGGTTTTTATGTTTAAAGTAGTGTTTTTAAGTTTATTATTTCTAAAATGATAACATAAATTGCATTTAGTATGCAGAATAATCATAAATATTGAGGTAGATTCTACATATGGCTTGTTGTAATTATTCCATTTTAATCTTTATTTTTAATTATATAAATGTACCTCGTTAATTTGATTATATTCTACAACTTTTTAATTTGAAAAATTCATGATTGATAAAAAAAAGAGAATGTATATTAATTTATGAATTAAAAATCCAATATAGAGATCGAATAAATCATTGAATTTGAAGGTAGAAAATCAAATATAAAGTCCTATAATAGTTATTCGAAGAATAATTACAAGTAATGTAAAGGAAAGAGTAAAATAGTAGGATAAAAGTTGAAAGAGGAGTGAATATTACTTACATAATAGTCAGTATTTCATTAAATTAATAATCAAGGATAAACTTAATTTAATTTTTTATTTAAATTTTAAAGAATAATACATATAAATATATAAACTCTTTATTTAGTACTTACTCTATAATTAAGTCAATCATTTCTTGTAATTGATATAGTCTGATACATCTATAGAATATAAACATCGCATTGTATCTTTAATTAAATTTCTTTCACCTGATTACATTTCAAAATATTTTATCAGTAAAATCATTACATGATTAAACTAGAAATCTCAGTAGACAAGACCTTCTCTCTTGCACTTAAGATAATGATAAAAATTTCCTACTTGGCAATAACTCTAGACCTTTATTCACTCTTATCTTGAAAATCTTAATCAATAAATCATCTTTAATATTCCTTGTTGTCTAGTTACGATTTCTGCAAAAATGCAACTCACTGATTAAATATCTACTGAGGAGGGAAAGTTAAATTATTTCAAGTGAATACCTGGAGCTTTATACCAAAAAGAAGCAACATCATGAAAGAATACTTGACTAAAATACCAAAAGAAAATGCAAAGACGAAATCTTTAAATTTCAAATTGTTTTATCTTTTGAAGATATGATTATAGGTTTTGAATATCATTTTACTATTTTTTGTTGATGACACTTGGCTACATCATTTAGCACTTTGTACAAGTGTGATTATACAATAGTTTATTGGCTATAAAGATTATTACCTTAATTTAATACTCATATAATCCTTGAGGTGAGCAATAGTAAAGAAATCATATAAGGATTTTACAAAATAATTCGAGCAATTATTTTAAACTACTTGTTATGGTTGTACATTATCTAGTCACACTGAATATGGGTGTTGCAACTCTTTCAGCATTGCTATTTCTACGATAATAGTACTTGAGATGCTTTACTCTTTTCTCTCAAGTCTTAGTCTCTAGAGAATTTGAATATCTCTAGAGTTAGAGTCTTTAACTTTGTGAATATAGCCATAAGCATCTCCTCAAATAAGGTCTAATTTTTCGTGCATGTTTTTCTTCGATCTCTCATATCGAGATTCTCTCTTTCGATTATAATATTAATTAAATAATAAAAGAGTAAATAATTTTTGAATTTAAAAGTTTGATAAATTAATTTAAATTATTATGAAATTATTATAGGAATTTGGTTGCTTTTCATTTTAATTACTAGGGTCTTATATATATATATAAATATATTTTGGGGGGTCTTCATAAAAGAGAAAGCGAGCCAAATTTCTAGGGTAAGTTTTAAAGATTTTTAATAAAATTAATCAAAGTTAAAATTTATTCCTAAACGTTATAAATGGCGACCTCCCTTAGGCAGTAATCTAATCCAAGGCGAGGTAAGGAAGCAGGGGAAGAGGATAGTGGAGCCATTGACGTAAGTTCTATCTATAATCACACCGTTAAAAGCGTCAACATCACATGGCTGCCATAAAACACCAGTGGCTTTGTATGGTCCAACAATGATTTGACCGTCTCTTGCGATACCAACACTACTAGGGAGTCTATCGGCAGTTGAGAGTATGGTGAAATCATATGTCAATTAGTCTTTGGTGTGTTGTCAGTTAGAAGCGCAATATGTGGCAACTGCATTCAAAACCCCAAAACCCTTTCAGTAGTTTGATTGAGTTTTTGATTGATAAAAGTAGACTATTAGTGCATACTTTATTAGGGTTTTAATAGGTTTATGTAGGGGTTTAATGTTTAAATATTAGTATTTTAAGTGAGTATAACAAGCGAGTTTTTAAAATAATTCACACAAACATAAGCTTAGAGTCATGTGACAGTTCTCTGAATTTTATCTTTCTAAGTTGATGTTTGATTGTTTCTATTGTTTGTTAATTCTCTTAGCTTGGCTTGATAATAGTTGAGTATGCAAGTTCTCTGAGACCTCCATTTATTTTTTTTTATCGAGATATTGTTTGATTCTCTGCTTAGAATCTCTCTCACCCATGCAGCTAAAGTAATCGTTTCTTGGCATGTCGCTCTCTATTATATTACTGCTAGAGCCCAAATACAGTAAGTGTCTCCATCTCTCCAATCCTCTCTCTCTGGGAAATATCCAGGAGTCCCGTATACATTGCCTAATGCAGAGGCTTGCACTCTATGACCTCTGTTGAAGTCAATAATATAAACTCTAAGAGGCTAAAAGTTCATCATGATGTTCTCTGGCTTTAAGTCTCTATGAACATAACCAAGCTTGTGAAGCTCTTCAATCCCTTCAACTATCTGCTATACTATCTAGCTAATTTATCTCTGACATCTATTGTCAGATAAGAATTCTATGTAAGTCATTTAAAGTAAAGGAAGCATGAAGGCTACATGATCTTTACCAAGTAAAATAGCATCAAGCTAGATGATATGCCTGCACTAATTTAACTTTGCCTTTTAAAGAGCATAATACTCATTTGCAAATTCCATTTGGAACTTGTCATCAGCAAGGAAGTAATTGAACGGATATATCTTGTAAGCATATTAGTCATCAGTAATGACTCTCTTCTCTATTTTATCTTCAAGAGTAAGGTAGTTTCTAGGCAAGAATCTAAGTCAATAATTTTGAATATAGGAATCTTCATTGCCTCTATTTTAACCATGATTTTATTGATCTCAGAGACTGGAAAGTTCTTGACTGCTTTCTTCATTTTAACTTACTTCTAGACTTCAACTCTAAGAGACTCCACTGGGTTTCTTGATCTCCTCTTTTAGAGAAATCTATTCCCTTTAGGTTTATGAATAAAGACAAAACTTTAATTGTGCTTTTTCTTTAAGTGCACTTCGAGGTCTCTAGTATGAGAATATGGCTTCTCACAGAACTCTCAGACATACTTCCCATCTTTCTATTAATGCTTGAGATATAACCTTGGCATATCGTTGTGTATATCTCT
>ARYC01007583.1:0-19243 GCA_000711775.1 Oxytricha trifallax
TGATTCTGCCATATGTTTTATTGATTGAGATACTTTGGTTTTGTCTATAAACTACTTGATTCTTTACTTAGCATCTTTCTCGCACCTTGTAGAGTAGTAATCGTTGCGAGCCATATCGCACTCTATTATTATTGCTGTTAAAGCCCACACATCCCACTAATAGTCACCATCTCTCCATTCTTCTCTTTCTGGATAATACCCTGGAGTTCCCATTTCAGTTCTAAGCCTTGATACTTCCACTCTTAGGCTCTGTTGAAATCGATTATTGCTACTCTTACTGGTGAAAAGTATATCATTATATTTTCTGCCTTCAAATATCTGTGAACAAACCCTAACTTGTGAAACTCTCTAATACCTTGTATGGTCTGAGTCACTATTTATCCTAAGTGAAGATAATGAATTTAGAAGGAATATGAAAATTTAATCAAAATTTATAGTGTTGTTAAGGTCTCTAGCTGCTTTTACTGTCTTAATTCCTCTCCATTGACTGTATTTCCATCATCACATTTTTCGTAGCTTGTACTGCTCAGAATCATGAAGACTATTCGCATTTGATACTTAGCACTCCTACTGTCAACGAGAACTGCTTTTTTGGTGTTTCTACTGAGTCTGCTGCCATAGCTAGCCACAAAGCTGTCTTGCTAGAGATCCTGATTAAGTGAGAAACTCCTTTATGTTTAGTGGAAATTTAATTATTTTCAGAGATTTAGTAAATTAAATCAGGCCTATTAAAACATTTTAAGTTTTAATGTTTGAGAAATTTTGATCATACAAATTGTTTTAATCTATAACGAATTATAATTAGAGATGTTTTTATTAATTTTAGGCTTAAATTTATTAATTCAAACTAGGCCTGATTTAATTTAATAAATCTCTGAAAATAAATAAATTTCCACTAAACATAAAGGAGTCTCTCACTGAACCAGGATCTCCAGCAAGACAGCTTTGTGGCTAGCTATGACAGCAGACTCAGTAGAAACACCAAAAAAGCAGTTCTCGTTGACAGTAGGAATGCTAAGTATCAAATGCGAATAGTCTTCATGATTCTGAACAGTACAAGAAAAGAAAAATGTGATCATGGAAATACAGTCAATGGAGAGGAATTAAGACAAAAAAGCAGCTAGAGACCCTAACAACACTATAAATCTTGATTAAATTTTCATATTCATTCTAAAATCATTATCTTCACTTTAGTTACTTATGATTCCTTTGATCTGTAATGAAATCTCTTAGAGTCATTTCATAGAGTGGGAGTCTGAAAGCAACACGATCCTTGGCAAGGAGAACAGCATCTAGCTTGATTAAGTAACTACACTCTTTAAACTTTGCTTGAGTGAGTACTTGATACTCATTTGTAAACTCCATCTAATATTTATCATCACTTAAGAGATAGTTGAAGGGATACACTTTGTATGCGTATTGATGATCATTGATAACTTTCTTATCAAAGGAGTATTCTATTATAAGGTAGCTTTAAAGAGAAGTATTTAGGTCAATTTAAGTAAGAACTGGTATTTTCTTGTATTGAATCTTGATCATAATTTTTGTTATTTCAAAAGTCAGTTGGTTGCATGCCTTCCTAACGTACTTTAACTTTCTAGCTTATTCAGGAACGACGATTTTAGAATATTCCCTCACTTTTCTTTTGTTTAGATACTTCAGCTCAACTTCATGTTTTTCAACTTCTATATCTTTCTTGTGAGCCTTTAATAGATGCTTCTTCAAGTCTCTTGTATGAGAGTATTGCTTATGGCACTCAAAGCAGTCATACTTTCCATCTATTTTATCATGCTTTAAGTATACAGTGGGCTTGGCTTCTCTATGCTCTTTCTTATGTCTGTACCAGCTTGATTTATGAGCAAAATCTCTCTCACATAGCTCACAAAAATAGACTTCAGCTTCTTCAGTTTGTATAGGAATTTCATTAATACCTTTCTCCTCCTCTCTGTCTCCCACACACTTGTTTGCCATTTATTTTCTATTATTAATTTCTATTTTAATAACAGAGACCTCAAGTGATAGCTCTGGTAGTTCCTTATGAGAGTTCATCTCACAGCTATCACACTTTTTATTGCTGCCCAAAGGTAAGTCTCATTTAGTTTGATGGAAGTGCTGTTGTTTTTCTTAAAATGTTAGCGATAATATTTAAATTTTAATTTAAAATTATAAAACTGATTATATAACTGAGATTATTTGAGAGTTTTGCATGCCTAAAAGTTTCAAGGGAAGTATTTGGAGTATTACAGAAGATATATGAGTGCTAAGAGACGAACCAGCTCTAAATACAGGTGAGAAAGTAACCATTTTAACTATCAATAATAAGTTGATTATAGCACGTACCAATTTAGGAGGTGCTCCTAATTAAGTACGTACTGTTTTAGGAGGTATTTTGATATTTTATGATTAAAATTAGGGTGCTCCTAATTAAGTACAAGCATTTAAGGAGCTGCTCCTAATTAAGTACGAACCAATTTAAATTGAAAAATATGGAACTATAACAGTAGAAATTGATATCAATCTCTCAAGTTTGAAACCAGTTCTCAAAACCTTCTCCATATCCTTCTTAGAGGTTGACCTCCTAAAGGATGCCCATATTTAATAGTAAGTTTTACAGAGGTATATAATTGAAATCAATAAACTTAAATTTGAATATCATTTCTTAGATCTGTAAACAAGATGGAGTCAATGAATGATGCAATGAAAAGAGTGCAAGCACAAGAATTGATTCAAAGATTTAGAAGCAAGGAGGATTTGCATCGCTACCTGGTGCAGCAAGGTAATGAACTCATAGTAACTAATCTTAATTATGTAGTTGGTTTGTTCCTGCCAACGATGGAAGGTACTAAAATTTCATTTCTAAGAGCGATACTCTGCGAAGAGAAGAAAGCATTGAAAACTTAAGATGTAAAGTTTGCAGAGATTCCAAACTATCCAGAAATCTCAGTGACTAATTTATATGATGATGCTATGAATGACCCAGAGGTTTCGCAGTACCTGCCTACTAAGAAGCAGTTGTCAAATAAACTACCTGAAAGAAACTATTTCTTTGGCATACTTGCAACAATTAAAGGTGATTACTTGAAAGAAATTATTCAAGAATCTCATAAGAAAAGGTACAGCATCTCTTCAGAAGATAAGGACAAACAAGGGATCAAGATAAGTGAGAGCCTGGCTATCAGAGCTGAAGAATCACCCTTATATTTCAATTAAGATTTGCAGTTTAACTCTTTAGAAAAATCTGGTACTGGCATCTTCTTGATGAAGGAATAGAGCAAGCTTCACAAAGAGCGAAAGTCGCAAACAAAGTATGAAGCCAGCAAGAAACTTTATTCAAATATTTAGCCTCCAGAATCAATGAAAATAGATGCTGGAGCTGCCAGTAAGAGAAGAAACCTAGAAGAAGGGAAGTAACAAGAGGAAGAAAAGAAAGAGAAGCTAGCTCCTACGAAAGAATTTTAAATGTGATTTATATATTCATTAACTTAACTACAAACTTATTTATATACATTCACTCTCCCTTCTTTAGCACACTTTTAAACCAATTAATTATCTACTCTCTTCGCTGAGCTTTTAATAAAGTCTACTGTATCGATAGGTAGGTCATGCATCAAGTGGTATAGCAGCAGTTTCTTGTAATGACCTTTTAATATTCCCCAGTAGAACTCAATTCCATTAAACTATGGACTGTAAGGTACGTTGAACACTGGCGTTATTCTAAGTTGTTCATAACTCTTCCTTGTTTCTTTAGTCTTATGAACAGAAAGATTATCAAACTGTTCCGACCGAGACCCGTCCCACCCCGTACCCCTCTTCTAAAAAATACCCCCTTCACACCCGTACCCCCCGTACCCCCCATACCCCCTGTACCCACCCCATTTCATATGAAATTTTTATCCGCGCAGTCTGAATCGATTTCCTTCATGACATCTCTTCATCATATATAGATAATTTTTTATACGAAATATCATAAATTTTTGAAAATTTATTCTTTGCTTAATAACCCATAATAGCATATTAATTTCATTTTTTTAAAAATTTTTCAACGCTCGCCATTATTTTTTGAGTACATACTCTCATAGGAAATTATTTATTTTATGAGTAACACATTGATAAGCATAATTTTATTTTAAAATGATAATTATTTACAAAGTACTTGCTATAATTCTAAATATCTTTGGATAATGGCCCCCTGCGATGGGCCGTTAAAAGTTTTTTCTATATTTTTCTTAAATGTTCTAAAAATCCATAATACATAAAAGTATCTTGTCATAAGTCATTAATAAGCTCCCTTATGACTTATAAAAGCAGTCTATAACAACAAAAAATATAAAAACTTTTATCAATAACATCATAAAATACATTCAATTTTGAAATAATATTACTAATTTTATTAAATATTTTATGATTATTATATTTATTTTTCACAAATTTATATTCTAATATCATGATTAGATGTTATAATTGCGACAAATACAATCATTTAGCATAATGATCTATAATGATTACATAAAACATTAATGTTTTGTCGCAATTATAACATCTAATCATGATATTAGAATATAAATTTGTGAAAAATAAATATAATAATCATAAAATATTTAATAAAATTAGTAATATTATTTCAAAATTGAATGTATTTTATGATGTTATTGATAAAAGTTATTATATTTTTTGTTGTAATAGACTGCTTTTATAAGTCATAAGGGAGCTTATTAATGACTTATGACAAGATACTTTTATGTATTATGGATTTTTAGAACATTTAAGAAAAATATAGAAAAAACTTTTAACGGCCCATCGCAGGGGGCCATTATCCAAAGATATTTAGAATTATAGCAAGTACTTTGTAAATAATTATCATTTTAAAATAAAAATATGCTTATCGATGTGTTACTCATAATATAAATAATTTTCTATGAGAGTATGTATTCAAAAAATAATGGTGAGCGTTAAAAAATTAGAAAAAAATGAAATTAATATGCTATTATGGGTTATTAAGCAAAGAATAAATTTTCAAAAATTTATGATATTTCATATAAAAAATTATCTATATATGATGACGAGATGTCATGAAGGAAATCGATTCAGACTGCGCGGATAAAAATTTCATATGAAATGGGGGATTTTATGGGGGGGTACGGGGGGTACGGGGCGTTAGGGGGGTAGGGGTGCGTATTGTGAAAAGGGGTTATTTTTAGAAGAGGGAGTACGGGATAGGAACGGGTCTTGGTCAACAATCAACAAACAGTATAATCTCTTATTCAGGGTACTTCTCTCTCATCTGTTCTAAGAACTTGATATACTGCTCTGTCTTAATAGAGCGAGGATGAATAACATAAGTTTCTAAACCAGTATCCTCACTAATTCCTCAAAGACTTGCCATTGTTTATACCTTGACTTTCTAGTCATATACTTCTGTATTACTATGCCTCTTATACCAAGACTTCTAGATGAAAGTGTTGAAGGTAAACACAGCCTCATCAGCATGAATAAACTTAATATTATTCTATTAGGCTCTCTGCATTTAATTATAAATATAATTTAAGTTGTTGTTGTAAAAATGGCAGAGTGAAATCAATTACTCTCTTGATACTATTTACACCTTTGTAAGAGATACCATTTCGTTTATAAATGTTTGCAACAGACTATGCAGATATCTTCAACTCAGGGAACTGGCGGTGAAACATAAGAGCTCGTTGGTCGAGAGAGTAAGTGAGCCCAATACTTCAAAGTTTTTTCATTAATAAGATAGTCAATATGCTTCTATAGAAACTTTGACTTCCTCTAAGGCATAGAATTCAGCTATTATTGCTTTAGTTATACTGCTATAAGGCAGTGGGAGCGACCAGTTGATGGACTTCGCTTTAAGAGCAGTGCAATTGACTTATAATTAAGTACTGGTTTGACTTATTCACTGTATATATCACATCCAAATCGCAGTTTAAACACTAAATCTATATACTCATCATCATAAATAGACCCCAAAAGCTTGCTATTTTTGTCTCGCATTAAATTAATAACCCCAACCCCTATCAAATCCCCTTTAAATCAAAGAACTTATAAACCTCATTAAGGGGTTTTGGGGTTTTTAATTTGAATATATAAATTGATGCTCGACAAATTAAAATTAATTAATCAAATGCAACAACAAAACAACCAAAATAACAAAAATCAAGAATTCCATTAACTAAATAAAAAATACTAGATTATATTTTGCTATATTAATTGAGAGTATATTGTAATAAAATATATGTTAAGAGGTTTTAAATACAATTTTATAATAAATACTAGCTTAATCATTAGGAATTGCAAATGAAGCTAGAGATATTCAAGGAGATCAGCTCTTTTTAACCTATGATGCTTGAACAGACCCCAAAGAATGTAGTAAATGCAGTCAATATTTCAATGTAATAATTAATGAGTTATAAATCGCCACTTTTCAAAGATTTTATTGTGTTTTTGCTTTCACTTTATGAATAGCAGCGAAATGCTTATGGAGGAGATGTGTGGAAGCATTATGAACAATAATTTCAGTAACTGGATTGCGGAGGAACCTAAAACCAATCATGTGACTCCACTCATTGAAGACCTATAGGGAAAACCTCAGAGAAGTCACTCTGAGAACTTACTCATGCAGTAAATCTTCAACCCTGATAGATTTCTCCAAAATGGACGCCATGATTTTTAATAGTTTTTACTTGAAAAAGTATCATAAGCTTGGTAATTATATTTTTAAGCCAGACAAGCTAGAATTAAAATTTGTTAAAAAACAGTTTTTTCAATCAGCCACAAGATATCTATTGTAAATTGTAATCAATTTTTAATGCTTTATCTTAAAAATAACTAAAGTTATTCTAAATATTGCTTTATTGTATTATACGACGGCAATAACTTCTTCGAGTAATATAATATGACCATGATGAACTTGAAATTAGACCCAAAGGTACTCGAATTCGAGAATGATCACGAAGAAGCAATGTTCATGAGCTTAAACATGCATGATCAGAGCTCACTCAGCTGCGATTAATTGCTTGTAAGAGGTCGTAAAGTTTCTGAGTAGCAATCCTTGCTACTTTAAGTTTTTTTTATAAACCAATATTTAACATACATTGATAATAAGTATTATAACATTAAGATTGCTACTTAAAAAGTAGTTTTCGTCATCTGCCCCTGAATTACAGAACTAATAAATGTAATATTATTTGTTACTAATCAACGGAATTTAATCAAAATTAAATAATGGAAAATCCACAATCGCACGTAAACACTCCCCCAAACGAGAGCACTCAGCTTTAATTGGCAAACGCTCTCCGCAACCTGGGCTACAGTTCTTCTAGCTCTCTTAACGACGAAGAATCTTTAATTAATTTAATTTATCATGCAGTATTCATTATATGGGAGGGGTAATAATTAAAAAATTTTGTTGTTGAGTAATCTAAGAGAAGCTGTAGGAGCACATCGCAGTTAGGAAACCAAAAAAAGAAAATAAATTTCACTCGTCACAGATGCACCAAAGAGGAGAAAAACATCCTATAGACTCAGTTGGACAAGAATTCCGTTTGGGACAGAGATATCTTAAATTTATTTCAATTTAAACTCAAAGATTATAGTTGTTATGAATTAATTTTTATATTAAATTATCATCGAGAAGCTAGCATTAGAGCTGAAATTTACCCCACAAAAAGTTTACAAATGGTACTATGACAAGAACAACTATGTTAGCACCAAAACCCTAAAGAAGCAAAAGTCTTATTCAATAAATTCAAATTATTTTAGAGGTTTAAATTTTAATTAATTAATTAACAATAAGAGTTAAACAGGGTCAGACATAAAGAATACATTATTTAATTAAAAGTCTTTTTTTTATTTTTAATTTATTTCCTTTTTTGCTATTAATATTCATTAATAATTTACAGTTATGATATATATATACATAAAAATCAATTAATTTTTTTTAATTAATTATTTTTATTATATATTATCTAAATCCTTTTAATTTTCTCAATAATATTGAAGAAATTAATAAAGCATAGAATAAAATGTTTAAAAAAAACCAAATAATTTTTAATAAATGTGAGTGAATAAAATAACTTTTT
The DNA here is from genome assembly GCA_000711775.1 of Oxytricha trifallax. Lineage (NCBI taxonomy): Eukaryota > Ciliophora > Spirotrichea > Sporadotrichida > Oxytrichidae > Oxytricha > Oxytricha trifallax. Next base: position 8,097 of record ARYC01007583.1, read on the forward strand.
GTTTAATTTCTAAATTTGATTTTATTAATAATTAAACAAAATTTTATGAAAAATTCTAAATGCAAAAAGTAGAATAGTTGAATAATTTTTCATAATTTATATTTAATCTGGATTAAATATTATAAAAATATCATTATTTTTTCACTTATTAGAAAATAGAACATTTATAATGTTTTAAATTGAATTACCATAAGTAACCTTATTTTCTAAGTTATATTTAAGAATTGTGAATTTATTTGCACACTTATTAATAATCATGGAAATAGCAATATAATAATTAATTATTATTATTATATTAAAATATATTCATATTTCATATTATAATAATGATTCAAGTTCTATATAACTAGACCATTTTTAAAAATGGAGGACAGTTAGTAATAATGTCAATAACTATATTTATACATTCAAACGGAGCGCCTACAAACAGCTATTTAATAAAAATAATTCATAAAATAGTATTTATAAAATTAAATCAATATAAATTCAATATTTTTTATTCTTGCTATTACCACCCTTAAAATCACAAAATTAGCAAAAATAACGACAAAAATAATCATTTTATTATATTATTTATATGAATAGGCTCCATGTTAGTATTATAATATAAAGCTTAAGACTAAATTAAATTATGTTTAAACATTTTAATTTATATATTTAATTGGTATTCATATATATATGATATTTATTGATGACTTTAGTAATATATATATGGTAAAACTAAGAAAGAGAATTAGTGAAATTGTTCAATAGCTACATTAATAATAATTCATATTTAATGATAATAATTCTCTAATTTATCTAAACTTTAAGCCAAACCCTCCCTATTTTTACTATCTACTCTCTCATTAATCAGTCAAATTTCATTGAACCATTGTGATAATATTTGTTTATAAGTTATCAGTTAAATTTTATGAGGAAATTATTTTATTTTTAAAATTAAAATTAAAATTATATTTTAAATAAATTATTGTTTTTGAATGTTTAAAGGGTGTAATTTGTACAAATTTCTGCAATAGTAAAGTCAAAGCTAATTAAAATACTGCTTAAATTCAAATAATTATGGGAATAATTTAGAATTAATTTGAATTTGGAATTTAAACTATGAGTCACTTAAAATGTATTTATAAATATCATACTAATCATAAAAATAATATATTTTTATAAATTGAGCGCATTTAAGATCAGCTATGAGTTCGAAAAAGTACTAAAATTATTAAAAAATGTAATTTATTTTCAGAAATAATGATTTTATAAATTTTAATTTTTTAATTCAACAAATAAAGTCAATAATTATTATTTTTTATCTTAATTTAATGATGTAATTTATTTTCATAATAACCCCTATTTAGTGATATTTATCTTAATCAACCTACAGTTTACTTAAAAATTTTACTCATTTTTAATTATAATTTAAAGTAAAAATAATTTCAATTCGGTTTATATCATTTAAGTTAGTAATATTGAATATAAACATTGTAAATTATTTGATAGTTATGAAATCAAATTGAATATATTACAAAAATAATTAATCATTATAATACAGCAATTTATTTAAATTATTCTAAATAATTATTTTTTATGTATTTTTTATTTAAAACACTTGAAAAGTTTTAGTGTAAACAATTAAATTAATTCAACAATTTAATTATATATGTTTTAATTTATTGAAAGTATTTTTTTCAATCTGAAGTCTTCTTTTTATGAATAAACTCAAATTTGAGTTTCTTAGCAATTTTAATAAATTTATTAGTATCAATTACAGTATATATATATATTTCGACAGCATAAATTAAGTAATTTCCTTATTTATACTCCGAAAGTATTATTTTTGAGTGCCTTGAGTAATAGTGATTTTAAATAATTAAAAATAAAAATATACTCATTCACTTTTTAAATTAAAAAATTAGCATAATTAAGTAATTGTAATTATTAATAAAATAAAATTTGAGAATCACATTGATTAATATCAATCCATTTAATCCCTTTCTGTCCCATGTTTATCAATATAGAATCTTCAAACTTATCTTATTAAATATTTATCGCACATTACTTATTTATTTTTTACTTATTCTCATGACTTTTAACTCTTAATTTATTTTAGCTGAAAAATGGCTAAGATGCAGTGTTTGACTTGTATATTTTGAGAAATTAAATATCTTTTTCAACAGCTTTATCAAAAATACCTATATTTTTAGCAGTGCTTTTTTACTTTTTAGGTTTTAATTAATTTTAGGATTCTTATAAGTTCACTTAGTATTTCTCAATACCATCATTAAAAATTAAAATAAAATATCATTCCATTAATTCTAAAGTTTTTGATTTATTTTTTTGGTTTTTGATTTTCTTTTCTTTAATTTCTTAATAAATTCTAATTTTTAATCGAAATCAAGTGAGTCTTCTTTGTCAAAATGGTGTCCTGGTGATATTAAATTTTACTACTCAGAATCAGCAATTGACACTTGCGAATTTAAAGTTTAAAACTATTTTTATGAATGGGTCTAATAGCGCTTTTGGAAGAATTTATTAACTCGTGCTTGGAATTCTTAGTTATCATGAAGTGGTTAGTAAACTGGAAGTTTTGGTTCAATGCTATTATAGAATAATAAATTTATTTTAAATGTTATCATTCTATGAAAAATAGATTTATGAGAATAGTTGCATACAACTTATTAAACTCTCTTGCAGTTTGAAGAGGTTGAATTTCTTTGTATAACTCTAATTCCTCTGAAAATAAAACAGAGGGGGATATTTTAATTTAAGGAGGTTAAAATACCAAGGGTCTTATTTTAATTTTCTAAGTTTGATTAATATCTGCCTTTTAAATAGGTATTCTATCAATAAACTTAGATTTTTAGGTCAGATTAGTTTGATATTTTTAATAATTGCTTGCACTCTGTTTTTACTAAGTTTATGGTCTTTAAATTTCAGGAAGGATTTGATCATTTTATTTTACACTCTTTTATCTCTGAGTTTAAAGTTTTTAAGAAACTTGTTTGAAGGTTAGCTCATCAATGATAAACTACTCTGATGACTGTTTGATTAGCTACTTTGCATTCATATTTAAAGGTTTGTGGGAGACATAATCTCTTTGAGTTTGGCTTCCATAGTTACCTTTAATCGTTTACAGTGGTGTTTAGGATCTTGGCTTCAAAAGTAATTATCTTACTGTATTGATAGATTCTGCATGTCTCTTTGGAGACAGTCTAGCATGTTTTATTTCTTGATTTCATAATAATTAATCAAATCTACAAAAAGAAATATAGTGATTTAACCCACTTGTAAAGATCGACTCATATTCAAATTTATTCTTTTCATTGGTATTTTCATCAACCTGAATATTATGAATCTTTTTATAGAAAAAACTGATTGCCATCTTCTGAAGTCGCTAATGCAAAGCTTTGTAGTCAATTTATTTCTTCTTTTTATGATTTTAAGATTCTCCATAAAGGCGGTATTCTTCTATGTGATCCTCAAGTTCTCTAAAATGTTTAATGTATAAATTATTACTTTTCGATGTTCTCATCCTCCTCTGATGATGGACAGAATTCGACATCTGAGTTAGTTTAGTCTTATTTAAGATATATTAAACCTCAATAGTCAAAAATAAAATTATAAATTTTAGAATAAAATTGTTTATGTGAGCCTTAAAATATAAACTTTCAATTTTCTTGTTAACAGAATCCCCATGAAAAGCTGCTCTACAGCTTTAAACCATCAATTTGAGTTATAAATTTTTATCTTTTGCTTCCTATCGAAGATTTCTCATTTTTTTCTTATCTAGTAAATCATCAACTATCGATATTGAGTTTATATTAGTATTTCTAGCTCGAATGTGCTTTTATAGAGTTATTCGGTATTATTTTTAGGCATTTCTTTTCATTTCCTCTTAATCTTTTCTTTAACTGTGCTTTTTATGATCATAATCCTAAAGTGATAGTAAAATAAGGTATGAAATTCTACTTACTCTGATAGCGAAAGTATATTAAGGCTTGTTTTACACAAATATCTTAGTTTCCTGAATGTTATCTGAATCGAGTTCATTTTGCTACATTCTTTTTTCTTTGAGCTTAGCTTCAATATACTTCTTGAAGTTGTTTGAGAAGGGCGAAATCAACATTTTGTATATTTTCGCCCAGCCGTTATTCTCAGTCTCTTATTCGATTAATGAGGGCATCATTTTAATCATTTAGTCAAATTACTATTCTATAATAAAAATGGTGTAAAGACATTGTTAAAATATTATTGTTATAGAAATCAATATAGTTTACTTACTATGCTTAGTGACCTGCAAGAGCATAGTTGCAATTTTTGTATGAAGTTCCTGAGAAAATGAGATTCCTTCAACACCATTTTAGATCATTTCCTCAATTTATGTCTCTATTGCACTTTTTTGCCCTTAATTTTATTCCATCTAGCTAAGTAATTAGGAAGCAATGGGAGCTTTAAAGGCAACAGTTGCTCTATGTTTGTGTAAATGTGCACCTAACAGCCCTTTCTATTTTTGTATCGTAATTTTATCTTATATCCGCAAATTTTGGTTCTTAATATCAGTTCCTTACTAATTATTGTTTAGTGAAGAGAGGAAAGACTTGGTTTTATAAAAATCAACACTGCTGTTATATTTACGCATTTAAGAATCAAATAAAATTTATTTTAATATATGTATTGCTTCTTTATTTATAATTAAACTTGAAAATAAAAATAAACGGGATTTATAATGTTCAATTTTAAAACAATTTATTCCAAAATTATGTGTAAAATTAACTCTATTAATTTCAGTTGAATATAATAGAAGCTTTTCTCAATTCTTTATAAGAGAAAGTAATTCGCTAATCATATTTGACTACTTGTTTGGATTTTGCCCTTTCTGTAATGCATCACTTGGAATCTCATTTTAATATTTATATTTATAACTATAATAATCTAACAAAATAACTTTTAAATTTACTCTGGTTGAAATGTTGAGCAAATTTCTCATAACGTATATCAAATTGTCTCCATATATAACCTTAGCAATAATTTTGATAGGGGATGCTTCTACAAAAGTGTTGCTGAGACCTTGACCGAATTCTCCAAAGAAGTGTTGATAAACTGAACCACTGTTGCTTGAGTTAGGTCTGATCTTAAATTGGCAAGTCTTTTCATTAATTTCAAGTGTGAATGAGTTTGGCAGTACATAGGGTCTGCTGATTGTCATTGAGAGTAAGTAGAAGGGGAAGCTGGAAACAAAGATCTGGATGATCAAAAGGAAAGTCTGGATCAATAGGATACTCAGGATAATTGTGATGAAGCAAACGTAATAGTACATAGCGATTGTCGGTGTCAAAAAGATAATGAAAGTTTTAATATTAAGGGGCGATATTATTAATTTAAATGAGACTTACAATAAGCACTCCAAGATACAATTCCTAAATTTAGAAGTTATTACCGTCAAGTCTCTTTCTTAGCACGTTATATTTCTTTCCTCTGAATAGTCTGACTAAAGTTCCCATCATTTACAGAATGTATTTGTAAACTCCAGCAAACACAGTATAAAGAATAAAAATGTGAGCAGAACAGAAGAAGAGCATATCGTGACATAATGCTACTTGAATATTAATGCCCATTAAACCACTGAGAGCAAAGTATTTTATAATTAATGGCTCTAACTGAGTTATTTCAGTTGTAACGAAATTCCACATGCCAATAATGTCAAGCATCAAATGACCCAAGAAATTATCTAGATTTGGATTGGGCTTAAAACCAGCTGGAAGTCCCATTAGCCATTTTACTTGTCTTTCAAGAACCTCAACATGTAACCCTGAACCAAAGTAATGGAAAAGCTTCAAGATTTCTTATTGCTTGTAGCTTAATAAGTATAGCATCATCAAACCTAAAGCGATATTAAATTACTTTTAATGTAAGAAACTTTATATCTATGACAAATTGCACAATGAGTGAAGCCATTTTCACATACAGAGACATCTTGTAATAATGATTGTCAAAATAAAGGTGCTCATTTATGTTCTTTTCTCTTAACAGCTTTATGTAATTTTTAACTTTCCTATAGTTCTCTAATTTCTTGTTAAGTTAAATTGCAGTATTAAGACTCTTAAGTGGCTTAAAAATCCATGAAACGGTTAGTGCTAACCTATAAGGTAGATAAATGATGAGGTAAATAAGAGTAAGCAATTTTGTTGGAATGCTTAAACTCAACCATTTATTTTCTCTTCCATAAAAATCTTTCTCAGTTTAAAACGGTTAATCCTTTAACTTTGGGTTTTTTATACGTTCAGACAATAGTCTATTTAAAATTCTGGAACAATTGATTTGCCTTATAATTATATCGTTCTCTGTAAGATCTTCAAAGGCAAAAAGTTCATTTTAAGCTATATATGGGGTCTTCTGATCCCACTCTCTGCTTCTATTGATAATTTCTCCATAGTTCATCTTAGTTATGGATAAAAATTCACCTTCATTCTGCTTTGGATAAATGATAAAGTGTGGCGTCACCTTGTACTTATATTCGCATATTATAAGATCCTTCAACTCAAGCATTGTCTATTTGTTTTGCACTTATTTCCTTATAGTAATCCAGATGTTTTGATCCTGTTTGAATTGTAACACATCGGCTCTCTTGCTGAGCTGACTTTCATTTCCGGACTATTAATCGCTCTCTACAATTCCTATGATTAGCAACTCACTAGCGCAGTATTTGTTAAATGCCTAAAATTTCTATTCTTATAATATCTATTAGAGTTAGTAAAACATAAAAATTTAGCATTATTTTTTTAAAACAGCCTAACTTTTATATTATTCCTACTAAATACTTAAATTTTGTATTAAAAAATAATTAATATTTTGAAAAAGTTCCTCCACATTTTTGACAGCACTCCATGGTATAACCGACGTGATAACTATCAGGAACCCTTCAAAATTGAATCCCACTAGAAGTCCCTCTTCTGAAAGCTTTTACTCTGGAAAAAATATGTTTGCAATATTTTGCTCTTCACTAGCTGTTCTGACCGACACCCGACCCCCCCACCTACCCTCCTTCTTAATAGTACCCCCCCTACCAACCCGTTCCCCCTACCTCCTCTTACTCCTAAAATATCCTATTTCATATCAAATTTTTTATCCTTAGGGTCTAAATCAATTTCCTTCTTGACATCTCGACATCATAAATTTTATTTTTTTATATATAAAATTTCATAATTTTATCAAAATTCATAAATTCTATATTAATGCCTTATATGATTTGATTTTTAAGTTTTGACAAGTTTCACAATATTTTACAACATATTTTTGCATATCTTTGTGAAAAATATCTAAAAAACAATTTTCCATTAAAAATATTAAAACTTAATTTATAATTAATTTTTATTGACTACCATACACAAATTTTATTTAAAAATTTTTTCCGCTTAATTCAACTTCATTCGACTTAATTCTTAGAAAAAGTATGATTAATTTTTCATATTTCAAAATTTTGAATTTTTTCCATTAACAAATACAAAATATTCAAAATTTTGAAATTTGAAAAATTAATCATACTTTTTCTAAGAATTAAGTCGAATGAAGTTGAATTAAGCGGAAAAAATTTTAAAATAAAATTTGTGCATGGTAGTCAATAAAAATTAATTATAAATTAAGTTTTAATATTTTTAATGGAAAATTGTTTTTTAGATATTTTTCACAAAGATATGCAAAATATGTTGTAAAATATTGTGAAACTTGTCAAAACTTAAAAATCAAATCATTTAAGGCATTAATATAGAATTTAAAAATTTTGATAAAATTATGAAATTTTATATATAAAAAAATAAAATTTATGATATCGAGAAGGAAATCGATTTAGACCCTGAGGATAAAAATTTGATATGAAATAGGATATTTTAGGAGGGGTACGGGGGGTACTACCAAGAAGGGGGGTACTACCAAGAGGATAGGGGGGTCGGGTGTCGGTCAGAACAACTAGCCATTTATTTCAAATTAATTAATTGAAAAGTATTAGGTTCTATTAAATACAATTGTTAAAACTATAAATTATTTTTCACAAATGTGCTAATCTGCTCTAATTTAAAATTTGCAAAATAAGTAAATCATATATTGGCTTGATATATGATTAATTTAGCATCAAATAATTTAAATTAATAATAAACTCGAATAAATTATGGCTTTTGACTCACATTTATATCACTACGACTACTATCCAGTGTACAGGAAAATAAATTACGAAATGGAAAAAGTTAATGAAAGAGATATATAGCAACATCAATTGAAGTCTAAATCTATGGCAGATTTATAAACAGCCTTTGGAGTATGAATACTTTCTTTAATTTTGTGTTTTTTTAATCTAATTTATAATTTAGTTAATAAATGAAATCGATAAATCTGTTCGCAAAGCCTCACAATTGACCAATAAAACTTTTCTGGCAAATGAAATTGCGCATGCTAAACTGTTAAAGTTAAAGCAGAAGAGAATGCTGGAAGAGGTTGATTAACAAAAACATGTGATTCGCTACAAGAATGATTGGATATTCAGGGATGACGTGGGATTCGGGACAGGAACTTACAACTAACTGGAACTTCCACCAATTAACTTGCAGCCTCCAGTCGTTTACAATACTAGGAAACTTTTCTAACCAAGACATCATTGTCACTCATGTTATGGACATGGCTGTTATTAATGTAAAATCAATCATAGATATGAATAGGCACAAGAAGAATTCATATTATTTATTTTCAATATTCAGTTGCTTAGAATGTAATATCTTATTTCAAAATAATTAATTTTAAATTTTCATTTTACAATCTTATTAATAATGTGAATACTAAGAGGTGAAAAATGCTTTGCCACCCATTTATCACTTAAATCACCATGATCTGACAAGCTATAGAGTAAACTTTAGATGAGTTACAAAAAAAATTACATTACTATAGAATTACTAAATTTAAAAAAGTCTGAGTTAATTATAAACAGCAATTGCTCTTATGTTAGTTTTGTAAGATTATTTATTATAATTAATTTAGTTACATATGATTTAAAATACTTCTTAATAAGATATTCCTGCCTCTAATACATCATGCATCATCGATACGGAGGTTCAAAATAATATGACTTCAGAAGAAGTGCCCGCTATGCTTCAATTGAAAAGGAGATTATCACGTCAGCCCTCTATTTGCAGAGAAAATCCTTATCCCACAATATTAAGCTTAAAATTTATTGATTAATTTGGAGGGTCAATAAAATAAGGGGGAGGGTACTTAACAAAGATTGAATTAAAAATACATACTAAGGCGAGCAAGTTCAAGACAATTTCTGCGAGAGTAACAGAGACTATAGAACCAACTTGAGTTACAAAAATACAATTAAGCACGCTCTATATTTGAGAGTAAGTTTGAGCTTCCCACTCGGCAAATACATTTGAGAAGACTTGCATAGGAGCTGTTGATTGAAATTCCTGAGATTTACAAATACCCCATCTACAATTATGTGGAAGATTGTGCGAAACATTTGCTTATCAATGATATAGAGTTACTCAATTGGTATGAAATAATTCTCCAACTTTTTAGTCAGTTTGAAAATCAATTATCATCAATGAAGCAATTGTAAATCAGAGTTTTAATTTATCAAGCAGGGAGGATTATTAAGAGAATTTACAAATCAGATCTTGCAGAGAGTATCGACACTTATTTGAGTAACTTCCAGTTTACTAACTTCAAGGAACTTTTTAATGTTGGAGGAACTTCCCTGCAAAAGGGTTCAGGATCCACATCAAACAGAAATCTTCAACTGTATTTTAGTTAATATGATTTCCAAGCATCAACGCTTCAAACTATGAACTAAAACTTCAACAAACTGAGGCGTCCTTTGGAAGTTGAAGAATCACAGAACTTTCTTAACTACAACTGGATAGTTGATAACATTCTCAAAAACTCTACACCATATGAGACTAATAAAGATACTTAAAACAGTCAATCTTAGGGTAGGGGCAGAAAGAAGATGACACCTAAAGCTAAATCAATGTTAATGATTCAGAAAAGGGGTCGCAAGCCATCGAATTTAAAGAAAATGCAAAGCTTTAGTGATGGTAAATATTTTACAACTCAAGTAATCAGCAAAAGAACTGGTGATACAACAAATGAGTTATCTTAAAGTCATTCACCTAAGGATTAAAAATTTAAGAAATTAATATACTATAGACAAAATTAACTCTGAAATAATAAATAGGTATATTTAAGGATTTTAATAATGAAAACAACCAGAGTATTTTAGTATCTCTTTAATTGCCGAAAATGGATTACAAAACACATGTCTCAACAGCTCAGTAATCTGCAAATTACTTACAAGATTCTTTATGTAGTTTTGTTATTGTTGTCATAATTTTCTATCAAGAAATCAAACTGTAAATAATTTTAGATTCAACTAACCCTGATGTGGAAAATTAGATTATGATGCCTTCCACACATTATCAATCTTACCTGTGTAACTTAGACGAGGATCAAGATTACAAAGACATGAATAATTTAGGAGGAATGACGATGCTTCACTAGTCAGCACCCTTAGGCGATTTATAGATTCATTCACAGGTTAATGATTAACAACACAAAGCTAAATATTAGAGTCATGATTTTCAAGATTATGACTAGAAAGGGCAGGGTTAATACACTTCAGCAGACAACGTTTTGGATTTAAATTTTGATGTAAATATGCTTCTATTCAAAAGCACTGACAATAACTGCTTTTATTGTAAATAATTTAGTTTTATCATGGAAATCATCCTTGTATTTAAAGGGTTGGGAATTTTAAATTTTGTACGCTTTATAATTTACAAAACTGCTATGACAGGTTAGTGCCCGACTAAACACCATTCAATTTCGAGAGAGATCTCATGCAATCATTCCATAACAATTTAAACCTTTAAATCTTTTTTAAATAATTTATTACTTTGCTTTACCTAATTTTTTATGTTCTTGAGAAATTTAAGCCTAATTTTAATTTACAAGAAATTTCTATGAATAATATAAATTTTAATGAAAAATACCAAAATAAGTTGAATATAAGTTTAATTATTAAATTTAATAATATTGAACTTACTTAAGCATAGTAATAATTATTTATAATTTCAGTTTAAAATTCATTATATTTTTGAAAATTAACA
>ARYC01007584.1:0-29303 GCA_000711775.1 Oxytricha trifallax
GCATCTTCATAAAGATTATTGACTGAAATATCAGGGGTAGTTGGGAATTTCTATTAGTTTAATCTCTTTATTTTAAAAGCTTTCTTCTCCCCAAAAAGAATTACTTTCAAGAATGAAATTTTGGTACCTTCCATCGTTGGAAGTAATAAGCCAACTGTATAATATGTTAATAATCATCAAGTTATCTTACCATGTAAAGTTAGGTATCGATAGAGATCTTCCTTACTTCTGAATCTTGATATCATTTCTTGAGCCTCGACTCTTTTCAATTGATCATTGAGTGATTCCATCTTTGTTCCTCTTCCTATTAATGAATTTCTAATTTTAATATATAGAGTTCTGGATCCTACTGCTTAAAATCTTAGTATTAAATATGGGCATCTTATAGGAGGTCCTGCAAAGATACGTGGAGAAAGTTTGCAGAAGCTGTAACAAACTGCAGTGATTGAGCTCCATTTTTATCAATTTAGTTCCATTAAATTAGTACTAAATTTGTTTAAGTTTGATTAGTACCGGTACTCAATTCGTTTTAATTTAATGGTACCAATTTAATAGTACCAAAACTTAATTAGTACCTAGTTTTAAACTAATGAGGTTTTAATGGAAAAGTTCCAAAATGGTTCAAAACCTAATTGGTACCAGTACCGACCTGAATTTATTCTCAGTTGGTACCAAAATTAAAAATATTAAGCATAAAATTAGAAAATCTATAGTTATAAACTAAGTATAAATATGATGTCTAACACCTAAGAATCAACCATTGTTGTTGCAGTGCCAGCTCTTATACAAAGTTAGTATAGCCAGTGAGGTTTCTACTTAATAATAATAGAAATTTAAATTTGAATTTAAACATGGCGGCTAACATAAATCGTAAGGCAGCTTCTCTTAGAACAGGTTAATCATTGCTCAACTTTGGCTCCTCCAAGAAACCAGAAGTAATTTATATTGAAAAGGAGGTAGAGCTATGAGCTCTAGAGTTTGAAGCTGAGGTCTTTAAAATTTAAGTTTAAAACAAGAAGTAGAGTGCTGAGATGGGAGTTTAAACATAAGTTGAATTGGTTGAGGAAGATAAGGGACAGCAGCCAATAGAAAAATTAAAACATTTTAATGTGAAGACTGCTAAAATTTCTTCTCAACTGAGTCTAGCTTGAAGAGACCCATCAAAGAGGTACACTCTGGTAGAGCTAAGATCTACTTCAAGCATGATAAATTAGATGGTAGATATTAATGCACTACCTGCATGAAGTCTTATACTCACTCAGCTAAAGTAAAGAGACATATGCAAAAGCATCATTTAAGCGAATTCCTGATTTAAGATGAAGAAACTTTAAAAGCTTGTACCTGCTAAAAGAAAAAATAACTCTCTTGAGTCACAAAAAGAACAGTAGGAGAGACTTAAGAGATAGAAGCGGTTGGAGTCGATGAACCAACCAGCAAATGGTATGTATATAGCATGCTTATAAGAGAGAGCAATGTATATACCTGCATTAAATGCAGTCGACATAAGCGGCTGTATTGAAAACTATTTGAATATTGACGTACCTAACAAGGTAAAACTTATAGTTGTTGACGAATTCGCTTACAAGGTATAATCCATTCAAGTATCTCATTAAGAACGAGCAATATTAAAATGAGTTTGCAAATGAATACATGGTACTGAGAGAGCCGCTTAGAAAGTTAATGCAAGAACTTAACTAAGCTTGACGGAGTTATACTTGGACAAAGCTTTAAAGCTTTGAGGCTCAAGAAGTTTGAAATGACTCTAAGAGAGTAACTCTACCATAATAGATATCCTGATGATTGAATGAGATACTCACAGAAATTACTAAGGGTGTGAAAGAGTTCCATGATCTAGGGTATGTTCATAGAGATTTGAAGCCAGAAAATTTAATGCAAAATCTCAGCCATTTAGAAGTAGTATTCATAGATTTAAATAGAGCAATAAGAAAAGAGATTGTGACTTTAGCTAAGGTTTTAGGCACACCAGGTTACTTACCAATAAGAGAAAAGTGGACTAATGCCTCTGTTTAGTGCGATGTCTGTGCGGTAGCAACAATTATCTTAGAGTGAGATATGGAAAGTATGTCTTACTTCTGAACAAAACAAGAGAAGTAATCAATAAGTTTGGCTGCTAAACATATTAAGCAAGATGAAATATGCAATGAAATTAAGAAGATAGTTGAGATGGTCATCGTAAAAGCTCCAGCATATCCACGATAATCATTAGATGAATATACTAGAACAACTACGGACTGCTAAATTCAAGAGGTATCACAAAGATAAGCAGATAAAATTTGTTTGAATTAAGTACAGTAATACTCATTAAATTCATTAAAAAAACCTGCGTTTTCTCTACTAACCCCAATAAGATCCCAACTATACCCACAAATCAAAGCACTTATAAACCTCACTAAGGGGTTTTGGGATTTTGACTCTAATTAGCAGAAGTTATCTTAAGTAGGTAGTAGGGGAAATAGACAAGTTCGTAGGAGCCCTCGATAATAAAGCATTTTTATTTTCCTATTATATCTTAAACATTTTCCTCATGTAATATTCCACATTTCTTATACTTTGTTAGAAGACTTCCATCGATATTTTCATATTAGCTGTCTGTTTCACTAATGATGCTTTCCTATAATGACGATAAAAATTTTCTCAGTTGCAGAGTCTAAGCCTTGGTGCATTTGAATTACCATATTCATATTTACATTTATTAGAGATTCTTGTTTTTAAACTTCTATATTAATCATGATGCAATTTACAACTAACTTAAGATTCGTAAGCATTTCATCCATTATTAATTTAATGTTTTAGATTTTTCAATGATTTTGTCATCATATTGCTCAGGATTCTGTGATTGTACGAATTGGACCATCTCATGCTTAGCAGCAATCAACATAATGCCTAAACTATTGCTAAAAGTAATCTTCTTTGATACATTAATTGTTTTTAATCTTTTAAAATTGCTTCCATATAGACAATTCCAGTCCTCAATCAAGCAAGAATTTTTAAAGAAGATTTTTCAACTTCATGATATTTCATTACAGCCTAAAAATTTTCGTTATTGCTATAGATGATTACACTGTAGCTGGAACATACGAAATCACAGATGCGATTTGGTTACTTATAGATATTGATTTATTATTTAGAGTATTTATAAAAATTAATATCTTCATTGCATTGTTCCATCTTTAAAATATTTCCTTAAGGCGATCATCTTTCACGAGACCTTAAGGATTTCACTGAGCTGAAGATTTGGTCTAAAATTGCTGAATGGTGTCTTTTAGTATGGCAATAGGCAAAAACATCATGCCTCTTATTTTTAGTTTATGAAAACATAATATAGTTAGTTATATCACTCTTAACATTAATAAACTAATAATTCAGTTTTTGTTTTACTTTATCTTATTATTTTAGTTATAATATTTTATATATTTAAATATCCTATATGTTTATTATTTTAAACTAATAAAAAAAAGAATAACAAATAATATATATATATATAGTTCACTTAATCTTAAGTTTTTATATTATAATATTTAACATTTAAGAGATAATATTTGGTGTTCATTCTTGTAGCGGAGTTAATAAAGATAGAGATTGGTATATCTGGCTTAAAAATAAGAAAAGAGAACTTTGAGTAGATTCCAGAGAGAAAAGACTAAACTCAATGATAATCAGAAGAAAAAGAAACTGACATCATCTTCTAGTACTTTAAATTTGATACATGGGATGAAATGACTCTGAAAAATGGAGATGGAACAACTTTGTCATAACTAGGAAGGGTGATCTCGTAAATGTCGAGTGCCATCTATTCAATGAAGAAAAGAACGAAAGCCCTCGAAGAAAGGAGAGGATAAGTAAAGAAATGATAAGACCCAAACTCATCACAAGCTGTAATGGTAACATAGAAATTTAAGAGCAATATTTGTACTGAGAAACCTAAAAGTTTAAACAGAGATTTGATGAAATAGCAATTTAATGAAGAAGAGTAGAAGATAGGGATGAGCAAGTTATGAAAATTTAGTTATATTTATAAAATAACATTTAATAGCAATTTATTTTACGTAGGAATTATATTTTTGCATTTCTATGTTATTATATACTTATCTCTATCTCTTTATTAAATAACTAATTAATATAAAACATAATTAATATGGCTATGAGGTAGTATCCTCCCCCCCTAATGTATACTTTTTTTTGTAGTCTGATAGAGTTTTTAACGCTGAGTAATAGTAGCACAGGAACATGGAATGTGCGAGCAATAGTTTTCGAGCTATGCCCTCATCAAAGTCACTTTTAATATATAAAAATCATTATAAATTTTACAAAAAATTAAAAATTTTTCACAAAAATTAATTTCTCTAAAATTAACGATTTTAGCAGTTTTAACAATATTAACAAATTATATCTAATTTATTATAATTTTTTAAGGAGAACATTTATAGTCTTTTTGAAAATCTTAAATAAAGTTAAAATGATTTTTAAATCACTTTAAAGAATTAAAATAAATTAGATATAATTTGTTAATATAGTTAAAACTGCTAAAATCGTTAATTTTAGAGAAATTAAATTTTGTGAAAAATTTGAAATTTTTATAAAATTTATAATGATTTTTATATACAAAAATGACTTTGATAGCTCCAAAACTATTGCTCGCACATTCCATGTTCATCTGCTACTATTACTCAGCGTCAAAAACTCTATCAGACTACAAAAAGAAAAGTATACATTATGGGGGGGGAGGATACTACCTCATAGCCTTAATATTGTTTAATGAGATAAAAATAGAATTTGCTTAAATTATTATTGCTATATAAAATTTTATGAAAAGAAAAGACTATTATGATATATTTATATAAATTAAAAAATTTATATAAATATTAAGCATTATTTTAGTATAAATCCATTTATGAATAACATAAAATTCGATATTTTTCATATAGAGAATAGGATAATTTAAAAATCCTATATTTCAATAAGAATTTTAGTAGTAAATATTAAATTTATGAAGAAATTACTATTTAAGGTGTAAAACATGTCTTCGCAAACATAAACAATACAGTTTTGAATTACATTGCGTATAATAAATTAATTAAAAAAAAAGCTAATTAACTTTTCTATATTAAATCCTACTGCTTGATTAAGTGTCATATTAATTATTTGAAAGAAGAAAACTACGATGGGAAGAGATAAATATAAAAACACAGATATTTGTATATCTATATTAAACTTATGATTAAAGTAAATTTTTTCATTGATTAAAAATAACTTATTCTGCTGACTGCGAGGAAAAATAAATTTAGGAATCTAACTAAGATTATACCTAAACTCTATTGATTAAGTAGGAAAGGCTGGAGATAAAAATAATTCAAATAATTAACGATCTTTAAAGTATTTTAGTATAAAAAGAATCGTGATAATAAATTAGGACTTGTGCTTAAAGAATTTAAGCCATATTCTATTAAAAATAATCTAATGAATCAAAGGAATTTATTTAAGCAATATTAGATGAATATTACTCTTTAATAAAATTAGATTTAATCTCTATTAGATGAGAGAAATATCTCTAAGAAATAATTTTCTTATGATAAATTTTAATAGTTATTGGCTTTAATGACAGTTAAAGGTTTCCTGTTATTATCCTATGACACTAAATAGAGAATAAAACTACATAAAAAACCAAGAAATAAGAAATCTATCTAAAGTTAGCGTCAAATATTTATTGAATTTAAGAGTCTTTTAAACTTATAAGAAAATAAACCAACCTCAAAGAACAATTTTCATGTTATTTAAATATTTAGTATAATTTAATCAGGATCCTTAATGATATGTAAAAGATTATCGTAGTTGAATCCTAAGCAATTATTGATCTAGAGGAATCCATAAACTTTAGATGGTTTTAAAGCCAAGAAATAGGAGCTAATTTTTAAAAAATCGATGTAAGATGCTCTTAAAAAGTATAATTTGCAATTATTTCCAAATAGAGTATATCTCATCATGTTAAAAACAATTTTGTATTAAAAGTGATTATAATTATAAAATATTTATTAATAAATAAAAATAAGTTAGCTAAAAACGTTTGAATTAGGTAGGAAGGGCAACAATTAAATGTTTATTAATTAATTAAATTGATATATAAGGTCCTTTATCCAATAACTCATATTTTTTTTAAATTAATTAAATAAAAGATTTGAAAAAATTTAAACCATTAATTAAAGAAGGATAAGGATAAAAAAAATATTTGAAATAAAATATAATAATTAACTTCTCAAATATATTACTTGTAAAAATAAAAAATATAAAATATCTTTTAATAAAAATATATAAGATCTATAGAAAAATGAATAGAAAAATAAATATAATAATAAAATGGGTGGCACCTGTCTCACACCCCCCACTATTATTAATGTAAAAATAAAATCAATGATACTCTCACTAACCAAATTGGAGTCCAAAATTACGAATTTAATAATAAAAATTTTTTTTGGAAACGCTCTGGTGAGGTCATATAACTTTGAAAAAATTATTGATTTATTATAAAATTACTAATATATATTCTCTTCCTTTTCTCATTTTTTGGGTGGATTTTCACAATAATTTTAACTTTCTTATATATAATATATTTGTCCAGATATTTGAAGAAAACTTTAGAATTAATATTTAGAGTATCAAAAGAGAAATATATGAAAATAAAATGTAAAATCAATTGATTTTAAAAATAATATTGTAGGAATACATTAGATTTGGGAAATTAAATAATAAATAAATAAATATTAATTAAAATTCGTGGCAGTTAACTTTATGTAAACCTAGACAATATGGTACTTGTTCGATACAGAATTCAAAATTAGCTGGACTTTACTATTGCCGGTATGCCTCTATCGCATCTCAGGAGCGAGATAACTCGACTTTAATTTTTGGTGATTTGTTTAGTTGATTTTAATGCCAAAATTAAGTCGAGTTATCTCGCTCCAGAGAAGCGATAGAGGGGTACGCCAATAGTATAGTCCAACTAATTTTGAATTCTGTATCGAACAAGTACCATATTGTCTAGGTTTACATAAAGTTAACTGCCACGAATTTTAATTAATATTTATTTATTTATTATTTAATTTCCCAAATCTAATTTATTCCTACAATATTAATGATTTTGATACTCTATTATCATTTATAAAATTGTCTTCAAAGATTTTATATGTAAAAAAGTGAAAATTATTGGGAAAAATCCACAACTAAATATGATATTAGCATCATTATATTAATAGCTTATTTTTAAAACATCTTCCTTTAATTAAGTGTGAAATATAATAAATTATGCTGACTAAATTTAAAGTGAAAAAGTAAGAACTTGTATATCAAAATATATTAACATTTACTCATATACTTATCTATCAATAATATCACAAGAAAACTTAAGTAATAACGTATAAATACATTGATAAGAAATAATTAAACTAGTCAACTAATATTGAGAATGTAAGGCAATCGAGAAAAGCTTGACAATATTTCTGGATTGCCTTACATCATATAAATCAAGTAAATTATTAAACATATTTTTATTTAAATTATATAAATGATCAAAATTTATCACTATATTAATTCTAATAATTGCCTGAATATTAAAAATTTTACCAATTAATATAGCTAAATGGTTTTATAATATTGTAAATTCGTAAGACAAATAGTTCATAATTATGTTAGTATTAAATTTAATACATTTACTTAAAAATGCATTATTTAGCTAATTGTATTAATTAATAATTGTTAATGATATGAATTCTTTTATTATTAATATTCTTTATAAAATATTTATATTTTTAAATGTATAATTGAATGTTTCATTATTTATGAGTAATAATAATAAATTTTTCAGAGTAGAATTGTAATGTTAATGTCTTTAAATCTCTTATTTTTAATTTTTACATCATTCTATCTTTTATTCTCTTCCAATGATTCTGTTTACATGCAGTTCTCTTTATGTAGATAACTATAATTTATAATACGGAATTAATCAATTTAATTAAAAACTTCATAAATTAAGAACTATTCTTATTGATCAGACGCATGTGGAGAGGGACCACTCACATGAAATATAAGTTACAAAAACATATCTTTAATTTTATTTTATATTGGTCCTACCGGTACGATCACAGGTGCAGCAGGACCAGATAGAGGGGACTTATAAGATGACGATGATGAGGAAGAAAAGCACTAATCAGAGATATTTCCATTATTAATTTTAATATTAAGTTTTAGTATTAATGTTATTATAATAATTAATAAATTTAGTTTTCGTATTATAAATCATAAATCTATAAGCAATGAGTAAAGATTTACGTTTAACTAAGAGTTACTAAATATATTTTAAGTATTTTTGAATTATCTTATTCACTTTTAGTATCTTTATCATGAGATAAAATTGTCTTAATATTTATTAATTACTGTTTTTAATCATACCCCAATGAGAATAAAATAACTTTTTATCAATTTACTGTCCCATTTATGATTAAATCATTTGAACCTTATTTATAATTTCATTTTAAACTTATATTTTATGGGATGTATATAATAATTAAATATTATACTTAAATTTTGCATAAATAAATGCATTTAATCATATTTATTAATTTTATCAAAGCATTATATCGGCTTAACTTTTAATTAAAATATTTGTTAAAATGATCAAAGAACTAATATTTTATTTTTCTCACTATCCCATGATAAATATCAAAATGCTAGTATTTTATCTATAATTGGTAAATCCTTTTTCATTAAAGGGATTTCCATTTTGTTAAATTAATATAATTGTATATACTAAATATTATAATTTAAATATATATAGTTAACTTAACTTTATTTAAATATTAATTAAAAGGTTTTTACTATATATTAATGAAATTAATATTTTTTGTTTAATAAATCTTAATTTTGTGTATAAATTAATATTTTATTGAAAATGAGCAACATAAAAATTTTAAAGTGATTTTAGTTGACTCTTAAAAAACCTAAATAGAGTTAAAGTAATTTTGAAATGAAAACTTAGAATTTATTTAATAATTATTATAACTTAAAAAATTAATAGAAATTAGGACTGTACATGAGTCGTAAAACACAATAAAGCTTTAAATAACTTACACTCAAGTACAAAAAGGTTCTAATTAACTCTTCTATGAAGATAGTGGAGCGGACTAATAAAATAACCGAAAGATCAAGACAAAAAGCATCTTTCAAATTCAGAGCTCTGCTAAAAAATAGCCTCAGAATCCACCGCTGCCACCAACATCTAATGTTAAGTTTTATAATATCTAACTTTAAAGAAACAATATGAGATGGTCTTCACTTCCAACAATCATGAAAAACAAAACAGACTTGATACTTAATATCAAGAAAGCTATAGACGAAGTCAACATCAAAGAAACAAGCTTCTTTACTCTCGTGCAGAAATGCAGAGATATCACAGACTAAGTCCTTGACGAAACCTTACCTTTAACTTAGGAAGAACTCCAAAATTCACAAGTCAAGTGTCTCAATGCCTACTAATCTCACTTGAACCTACTCTTTGATTTGATCTTAAAAATTTAAAGATATAACTAAACAAAGGAAATCGGGAATATAGACGACATAGCTATTGCCACTAAGAACAAGAACTTTGAATACCTCTTCAGAGAAGAAAGATTCGCGGCATTACTCTAGTCCTTAGTTTTTACTATTAAATACCCCTAAATCTAACAGGAGTCCACATTTAAAATAGCTAACTTAGCTATAATATCTCTTGATAATCTAGCAAACTAAGAAGGACTAAAATAATCTCGACATGTTAATAAATCTTCAGATCACCCCTAAAGGCTCCAACAAAATCCCATTTAAGGGATTTAAGAAGATGTTGAGATGAAAGAAGTTGACTATATCCAAATTGACACGTCTTCAAAATAACTTAAAATCGATGACGCACTTCATCAGAAAAGTCTGATCAGTTCTCTCAGGAATTAAAGAAAAATATTAAGAAAGTTAAATAGATACACATAATAAATCATAAACTTTAATAGTAATTTTAATTCAGAGCTATCAGTAAAATTGATTATTTAATGGATGATAGAATTCTTAAAAACTTAACCTTATAAGCTAACTAGCAACTAAAGTGGTACTATGCTAGAACTAAGAATAAATATTGGCATAAATTGGATCCAACTGAGAAGGAAGAATTTAAGAATTTCCATATTGGAGACCTTACTTAATTTAACCTTAACCTCAGATAATCTTCAAGAATCAACACCATGATTGTACTCTACGTTTATGCAAAAAGATACAAGCGACCTCAACTTTAACATCAGATATTCCCTCATTTAGAATAACTTGCTGTGTTTAAAAAAAACCAAGGAGTGTTGAAATGGGTGGTACCCATAAGATTGAACTAAAGTTTAAGAAAGAGGAAGACGCTAATATATTCATGATCAACTGGCACAAAGAAAAGGTTGTAAACCATAAATTCTGGAAGGGAGTTTCAAGGTGGAAGAGAAAGAGAAAACTGGATATCCACATAAAGACAAAAAAGATCTAAGGAAGACCAGATTACTTAAAATGAAATGAGCCAGTCCATTATATTTTAACATATTTTATAGATCGGGGGTCCCCAGAGACCTCAATGTGATCACATTATTATTATTATTTAATAATTATACTTCCAATAATACAAAGTTTGAACCTGAAGTTTATTTTTTAGACAAAATATCAATCAATTTCAAATAGTATAAATTAATAGCATATAAGTATAAGGTAAAATAATATAATTAAATGAGAGGGTAGGAAGCTGAGAAAAAATAATTTTTTCTCACTAGGCTAACTCAATATGAGAATAATAAAAGCAACTATTGATGTATGTAAGTTTAACTTTAAGTTCTTTATTAATTTAACAAATTAATCAAATTTGGCAAGTCTATTTCTAATTTTTTTGATTTCCTTAGTTTATCAATGTTCAACTATTCATAAAAAAATTAATAACTAGTTTATTTTGAATCTTTATCAATTGAGGAGATTTGAGAGAATTTTAGAGAAAGTTTTCATATAATTTAATATTCTAATTTTTGCAAAAGTTTATGTCGTTATAGTTATAATTACCTCTATTTCTAAACTCATCTATAATACACTTCATCATTTTATTTATGAATTTTTTATTGTTGATTATATTTATATTATTGTACGTGAATTTCTTGAAATTAAAAATTATCTATATCTTAAATTAAAACGGAAACTAATTAGATTGTTATTAATTAAAATGGAGTGGAGTTGTTTCAACTAAGTATTGCAATTTAAGACAATGTGATGCATTCATTATTCTCTTTGTTTTATCTTAATATCATATAATTTTATTTACATTTTGCTTTTAGAAAATGATCTATACCTAATGTTCAATAACTGAGGAAATTGAAATTTAAGAAAATTAAGAACTGATAAGAGTACTCATAGAATTTACATGCTTAGACAGCAGAGATACAGCAAATTCTTATAACGCACTTAAAACACAACTTTAGAAAAATGTATCATTTATAAGTGTATACAATTGCTCTGCTAAACAAGAATTATTTTGGAAATTATAAATAAATTTAATCATAGCATAATAATAATTCAGGCCAGTTAGTATTTCATGGGCAAAAAATGTAAAAGTGCTCTCATTTTTTTAATATTTTGTGTTATTACTAATACTTATATTTAAACTTTCAATTATATGCCTGTTTTTTTAAATTATTATTTATACAATTTCCTAATCTTTTGTATTTTAGCAATATTTTTATTATTATAGAATAGATAGCCATATCATAGTCATATATTAATTTGTACAATTCGTTAAATTCTACTATTTGAACTGATTAGTTGGTATTTAACTAATAATTAAGAGACACAATACATGCAAGTAATATCTTGCCAGCAACTAAAATCTAGCATCAAAATAATTTAGGCTATAGAAAGAACCAAAAGGAAGCTGCAAAAGAACTGTGGTCAAGAGAATACTTCTGAAATAATACTCAATGCTAAGTGAAATTTGACAAAATCTGTATTTTACCATTGATTTTCTCATCTAATGGGCCATTCGAATCTTAACTGCATAATAAATAGGAAATTATGATATTTATTGCAAAAAATTACTTTAATAAATTTTATTAATTTTCCATTTTCTATATCGTAAACAAAAAGTTAGAATATTAGATTATTTAAAGATAGTGATGAATTCAACGAGTTTAAATAAAGAAACTGATGGATCAAAAATTTGAAGTCAAGCATATTGTCCAACACATCAAGATACTGCTCTCAACTTCATCTCCAATATATAAGATTATATTAAATATGCGAAAAATCCATTAAGATTTGCTGATTAAAACTAAATCAATTTATAAAAAATTAGATTTTTTAAGTTTTTTAAAACATTAGAATAAATTAATAATGGTAAAAAATTTAATTTAGTTATCTAATTCCCGTAAAAAAGTTGAATTATTGTAATTAACATTCAAAAATACACAATGTGTAGTAAATATATTTAAACAACCTAATAATGAATCAAATGATAAAAAACATTATTGGCATACTTAAACCAGAGCAAAAGTAGGAAATTTCTATGTCTGCTTATCATCTGCCTTTCTCCATAAATTGAGACACTCAATATATGATTTTGGTAATTATTAATATGGATTTTGATGATGAGAAATTTATAAATCGTTTTATTTTTAATAAATAAACTGACTTATATCTATACAGCACTATACTTGCCATATATTTTGATAAGTGTTTAAATCACTTATAAAATATCAAGAATTTTCGAGTTAACATTTCAGTTTATTACAATTATATATAAATTCCGAAGATAAAATTATTAGAGGGAAGTTTCAAATACATAAATATATTGTGTTATATTTATATTTTATGATAAATATGTGATACATTGATTTAAATTTATCATTTTCATATAGCATGCATTTTTATAATCAGTTGTCCAATGTCAAAGATGCTTATTTAAAGTATATTTAAGGCATTTTAGATAAATTGCTATTCAGTATATCTGCAATATTTGATTATACTGGCAAGAAAATCGTGGATTCTATAGTTAAATTTATAAAATTTGGAGAAATGAAACAAAAAAATCAATTATCTGAAAAACATTAAGGGTCGAGTTTGATTAATGAGATAAATGCTATTAAATTAGGAAATATAGCTCACTGATTGCTTTAATTAAGCTTTGTAAATATTTTAATTTAATTTTTTATAAATCAATTTTGCAAATTTGATTAATCATAATTAAAAGGATTTTTACATTTAACCCTTGAAACCGTTGTAAACCAGCAAACTTTAGAGTAATAGTGTATAATCACTGCTAAAATGTAGACAAGTTGTCTAAAATGTGTGTTTACTATATTTTATTATAAGTAAACTTTAAACAATCTAGTGATATAAGTAGTGAATTAAGGAATAATTCTAAATTACTATGGTCTGCAGTGAAATGACATTCGACACTCTAACAGTTATCTGAAATAGTTTAAAGTTTTCACAATATTGATAAAATACGAAATAATAGGAATTTATATAAATACAATTTACAAAACTGGCATTATTTTTAATTGTGTAAACTAATTTAAATGTATTAGAGAATAAAATGTATGAATATGAGAATTTCTTAAATGCTATAAAAGTATATTTAGCTCTTAATTATTAATACTCATTTTGATTTATTAATTTATATATATTTCCCAAGTCTATTGTAGTTTGATAGAGATGTGTTTTTGTATTGTATATCGACTATGTAGGTGAGTCCATAACATTTTTTCTCTTTAAATCTATGTTTATACAAATTTGAATATCGTACACTCTAAAACTTATAAAATATAATCTATAAAAATATATGATATAATTTTATTCTCAAGTATGTTTAGTGTTAAGATACTGATATTATTTAGAAATAGAAGTAAAAAATATTGAACTTCATTAAATTTATGAACACAGAGCCCAAGTACTCAGATAGGTTCTATTCTGTTATTACTTAAATTTCCATTTTTAGTATTAATTATGATTATCATAAATAAATAACGATAATTTCTGAATTTAAATAATTGTAAAATTTTTAAAATTATGATTGATATTAATAAGATTTAAATATGATGGTGTAAATAGTAATGAGTTTAAAATAAATTAAGCATATAAAATAAATTATGATAACTTAAAAATAAACATCCAACATGATGGTGTCTTCATTAATTGTGCGAACTTAAAATCTAGATAATTTTATAGATTGGTAACTGCTAAACTATAACATAAAATTTTCATAAACTCCATATTTATTTATATTTTACATAATTAATGAGTGAACTTTAATTAATTAATAAAAGTTAAGATTATTATATCTTAAAAATGTAGAGCATATGGATAGGAATGGCAGAATCTTCTTTGTCTACTTTAATAATTCTTGCCTACCTTGTAAGAATGGCTAAGGCATTTACCTATTCGACTCTTATGATATGTATGGAGATCAACTTCGTTCTTCACATTTCCTCTAAATAAGATCCTACCAACATAACCTTAAGCATTTATGAAAAAGCAATAACTATACTCAAATGTACATGCTAAAACATATAGGTATACACATAGAACAAAAGTAAAGATTTCTAAGTTATAATGGTAACTTTATATTACAATTTCTGGCTTTAATAACATTTGGTAGTGTGGAAAAATGATGGATTTATATTGAAAGTTAGAGAAAAAGCTAATATCAGGCAAGAGTAAGTTCCCAAGTGATGCAAAACTTATAATACATTTCTTTTATTTCAAGATTTTTAGCATAATTTGCAATCTAACGTATAGTTTATTGACTATAACTATACTTTTATTAAGCATAAAGTTTAAAAAATTTATTAGATTTATGAGGATGTAGATCGGTATGAGTTAACATACTTTTCTCAAGAATTTCACTATATAAGTCAGAAGCAACCATTTCAGTAATCTCCTCTAACATCAGAAATCTTTAAAGTTTTCCTTAATTTGGTAAAAGTTTTCTTAATTAAATTTTAGATGGAAAAAGAGGGAACGAACATCTCAGACACATGCCTACATATTGAAAAAGTCTAGCATCCAAATTTTAGAAGACAATGAGCCAAAGAAATTCAAGAATTATAATATTTCACTCAGTGAAGTGAATGTAGGAATTAGGACATCAGGCAACAAATTGCACATGATAGGCACAATTCGCAAGACTTTGGCAAGAAAAAATACTCGGAGGAGATGATGGACATGCCATGAAAGCACCTTATATTACGTTTGAGTATTAATGAGTGAATTACTAAATATACGCTAGTTATTTCTAAAAAATTAAAGCTCACTGATTAATTAAATAGATGAGTAAAAAATAATTATTTCAATATATAAATATATTTAATGATTGTATTAAATTAATTGAAATTCAAATTCAATCGAAATTGCATCTTAGGATTTCCATAAGATCACACCCTACTTCATGCATTTTGATAGTTAATTTTGAGTTATTTGCTCTTTATCTTTTCTATTTTGAAGTAGTTTATCCTAAATAATAATTTATATTAAATCAGCTACATACTTCATTTAGCCATTAAATATTTTTATGCTTATAGTAGCATTTTAAGTTCTGCATATTTTCTAAATTCTTTTATGTTAATTCATTAACAATATCCTTTATGCTTTTGAGTTCCTAACCTCTAAATATAGATTACCAGATAATCATGGATAAATTTATCAATAAGCACCACACTTAATGATTAATTTCTCAGCTTGGGAGACTTGAATTGAGGTAACTTATTAATTATGATTATTAATGGTAATTTTTAGAAATATTCCTAGAAATGAAAATTGTAGTAGCATCCTCTGAAGAAATACAACTGAAAAAGTGTGAAGTATATTCTATTGAGATTAATCATTACAGATATAAATCCATTCATTGAGAAGAAAGAATTTTTAACAATATCAAATAAAAAATAATCCTTTACAACCATTTTGAAATTTTATGAATATCACTTTAAATGAATTCGGAAGGCGTTTATTAAAGCATGGTGGTTCCAGTTTAATTAGAGGCAAAAATACGACTTTAATATTCTAAATATATATTTATATACTAAAAATTTAAGTAAGATTTATCAAAGTTTCTATTCGTTAGATTTATATTTAAACTTTAATTTATCTTAAAATTTATCATAGATATTTATCAAAATTGAAGAAAAATATGTAAATTGATTAAATTAATTAACTTACTAAATATTATATTAATGGAAAAGAGAAATGATGAATGCATCAAATAAACCGAGCTTATTTGTTTGCTGAGATTTTGATAGAAACTTTATTCTAAAAATGCTAGAGTATATGCCACTGTAAAAGAAATATCTTAGGCATTACAACTTTCTGAAAAACTAATAAAAAATAATTGAAAAAAATAAAAAGTCCAATATTAAATGCTTAAGAAGTAAGAAGTAGGGAAATCAAAATGACTTAGGAGCAATTTAATTATTTGATTTCTAAGAAGACCTTAGAAGACTAAATGCTTCTTCATTGTAATAAAGAGCAATAAATAAACTTTCATAGGTAATTTCCAGAATTAAAAATTTCTACTTCGAGTTTGTATTCACTTTATAATAAGAATGGTATAAAATACAAGTCAACTCGAACAGACTACAACATTAGTGATCTAAAAATATAATAAATCAAATAAGACTTAATTAGGGTTTATAATGAGTAAAATACATTAAAAAAATGGGTTGAATATTGTTTACTTAGATGAAACAATTTTTAAGCCCCATTCTATTACATACAGATGGGCTCATAAATACAACAATTAGGTTTTAAAAAAAGGTGGAATTAAAATAGATACATTAGCACCAGTTGTGATCATAGGTGCTAAGTATGGACTAGAATGTTTTAGAATATAGCCGAAATCAATTAAAACAAATGATTTACTTTAAGTTCTTCAAGACCTTGATATGAGATATAAAGGGAAAAGCTTAACAATATTTCTTGATAATCTTAGGGCTCATCATTCTAAGATACTAAAAGAAGCAGTCTAGTAAAAGGGTTGGACTTTATTGTTTAATGCAGCGTATTCCTCAAAATATAATTGTATTGAAAACATTTTTTCAAGAGTAAAATAGATTTATAAGAAAGAACTTATTAAACTTTAGTTTAAATTGTCAAACCCAAGACATTTTTAAATTGTGAAGGATTCCATATTTAAAATTAACATAAATGATTGTGTTAACAGTGAGAAATTTTGTTTTAATTAACTTAAATTGCAAGTTTGATTTTAAACCTAATAAATTTTACATTAACATAAATTTTAATTTTATTTAAATCTTAATAAAATCAATACAATTAAAGCCTTTTCCCTGGAGGACTCTTCATGATAGCATTTTCTTCCCTGAAGGACATATTTGATTATGTCTACATGAATTAGTTGCCTTGTTTCTGTTCTTCTTTATACCCTGATATTTCGTATCTTTTCTCTTTTTAGGTTACTTTCTACCCAGCGATTTTTACTTAAGTAATGAGAGAGCTTTGCCTTTTCGTTCTATACAAACATAAATATTTAGGTACACTTACTAGAGAAATGTGGAATGGATTAAATCTCCTTTAGGAACTCCTAACTTATCTCAATGGTCTCCCCTATTTGTTAATCGTCAGTTGCTTGATTTCTTTAAGTTTGCTAAGACATAACTATATATGTCAACCATTCATTTTTAAGAGTTCCTAAGACTCCATAAAAGAAATGCTTGTCAGGAAGGTCCTTAGGAGCATCATAGACTCCTAGGTACCTATTAACTACTTCGTCGTCTTTGACATAATTAAATATGTTCATGACTCCTAATTCAGGGTAATTAGGTACGTTCACATAAATTATATCTGCCGACTTTAGTAGCTCTTTTCTTGAAGCCAACACATCTTTGATGAATCTCATGCTTGTTTTCTTTTAGCTTGGTAAATGATAGCCAACTATAATGTTAAGACATAAATATTTACGTGAATATTTTAGGTGATTGTTCCAGTCTGATTTAGTGTTTAAGCTCCCATCTAGAGTTCGACTATTTATGTTCGTGATATTTCCCTGAGGTCCCTCACGATTTTAATTTATGTTCATGCTATTTAATAAGTATTAACTAAAGCTTACTAACTAATTAATAGGTTTTACTAAGTATAAATTGTATTGGAGAATTTATGTATACTAACATAAATGAAAAATTGTATTGGTTTAATTTAAGTATGTTGACATAAATTTAATTTTATAGAGTCCAAGAAGAGGAAGACTCAACTTAGAGTGTACATTCAATAGAAACTTATTGATTGATAAGTTGATAAAAAAGTAGTCAAATAGCTGAAAAATTAATTTATGTATTAGCACATAAATAAAATAAATTTATGTAAACTTACATAAATTATCAGTAAACCCCCTATGGTTTTTGAGGAATCTCCTCAGGATATTAGTTTTGACTTACAACTCATTTTCAGGATTCCCCTTGATTTTTTACAGGAATCTCAGATTTTATTTTTCCTAAAATTGTGAACATAAATTTTTGATAAACTTCCCCCGAGACCCTGATTTAATAATTTTATGTTAATGTTTAATACCCTTATTTTTAAAATACTTAATTTAATTGTATTAAATATGAGAAAACTTTCTTCTTCACTTTCTTCAAATTCTGATTCGAGCAATGATCCTTTAAATAAAAATGAGTCTTCTAATAAAAGCAGCCAGATTTAAAATAGTGATGAGCAGATAAAAGACTCATAAGTCATCGTCAACAAAAAAGACTAAAGCTACAAGCAATTTTATATTAGATGGCAGGCCTGAAGAACATCAAGAGCCAGCAATAAATCAAAATATCCCACGAATCTTTATGAGTGTGGTCAATGTAAGAATGTGTACACTTGAGTTGAATTAAAACGGCATTAATAAACTCATACTAGGAATAATGGAAAATTCATTTAACTCAAGAAGGGGAGACAGATAGCAAGTATGCTTAAAAATGAGGAATAAAAAGCTTACAAAACTAAAGAGTTGCTCCTAACTCATTTGAGGTCTCATAGCATTGATGAACTTTAACAAAATGGTTACCCTAAACTTGTAAGATAATAATGAATTAATAATATAGGTGGTGAAATATATAGAGAAAAACAATTAAAAAGTTCAACAAATTAAAAGCAATTGCAGTCCTAGTAACTCGAATTGTGATCAATCACATCATAGTGACTAGGCTAAAGATTAATCACACTTTTTTATCAATTAAAATGAAGACTCAAGTGTGTAATTTATTGACACAGTCTTAGCCAATCCAAAATTTGTAATTAATCACACTTATGAGAATGCAAAGCTAGGTTTTACGGTTAATCTCAACCCATTCATTAGGAACGAGATACAAATGATACTTTAGTCATCGAAAGAATAATAAATTCTAACAAACGACGAGGCAGCATTTAAACAAGTGAAAGGAATACAAGTCAATTATTGTTATGACGAAATAAACTTGAATTTCAACTTAGTATAGCAACTTTGGACTGAGTTCAAGATTTTGTCTTATTTAAGGAATGTTGATGTAGGGCCAAGCTAGGATTGAGTAATCGTAATGTCTTATGACAATCAAATGTTGAAACTTAAAACTTTTGATTGGAAGTGCAGTTTGGGTCAGTTCATTATGCAGCAAAGCAGAGATAAAAGTTTAAGAGCTTTCATTAGCACTTTAGAAGCTGTGTAGGAATTAAATTCAGCTGGTATTGTTCATAGATATCTGTCCCCCAAAACAATAAAAATTTATGATGATAAAAACTCGAATTCTCATAACAAATTATAAATACTCAACTTCTAAGAATGTTAAATTAGACGTGTCTTAGATGCCAATGACACCTTATCAAGACTAAATTAATAATGAAGAAGTTGAGAATGGGGACTGTAGATTAGACATATATTCCCTGATTGTTATCCTCATTCAAATACTAGTTGGGAAGAGATTTTCTAAGTTGAAGCAGAATTAGAACGACATGAAATAAATTATTGAAAAAATAATCATTGAAAAACTACTGCCTAGCTGCGAGAGATTTATTTTGAAATATATTTCAAAAACTTTTGATGACCTACCTTCAATATAGGAGCTTAAAACTTAAGTCCAGTCGTTAAAATAGAATTGAAATGTTAATTAATTTAATCAATTTACATATTTTTCTTCAATTTTGATAATTACATTTTTTCGTAAAAAATTGTTCTAATTACCTTCCTCTGTATTGACTTTAACAGTTATATCATCATAATTATGAATAAACATTATATAGTAAACTGAATAATTTCAATAAATATATATCCATAACTATCTCTATGTTTCTAACTCAGGTTTCCCTGCAATTTCTTTATTTATTCAGGCTTATGTGTCTATGAAATCCTTTTTTTAATCTACTTAAAGTGGCTTTGATTTGACAGTTTCGAACGATTATATATATGTTGAATTCTAGAAAATTAAATAATTTTATATTTTAACTTGTTATTTATAATTTATAATCTCAACTCATCAAGAAAATTATCTGATGTTTTATATCTCTTCATTTGCAGTGTGTTAAAGTAATTAAATGTGAAATTATACTATTAACCTATTAAAGAGGCTATTCCTTCAATGTTTTTATCGAAGTATGTTTTAAAATGCTTTAAATAAACATATTCATATCAACATAAATTAGTGAACATTTATATAAAAATAATTATAACAAGTAAAATATATTATGTTTGCTAATATTTACTGCATATTTTTGACACTATTGCTTGATTATTCAATGTTTATAGTTTATCTCAAGCTTACAAGTTAGTTCTCAAATTGCAACGCATTTTATTGGTGATAGCTTTACATATATATCATTAGTGTGCTTTGATTTGCATAGGAATCCTCAGCATCTGTTTAAATCAACTAAGTTAATGGAATGCAATGAATTTCCTATTTGATTAGTATATAATTTGCATGTTAAGTAAAGGTCATTTTAAAAGATTGATTAAAAATATTAAGAAAGACTTGTGCTTTGAGAATTTATAGATTTAAAGCTACTTGCAAACTACAGTTAGCTATATTTGCTAGTTTATACTGATATACATAATCTCAATAGCTACCCTGTAAATTTTCTAATTTTCAGGTAATGTTATTAATCTGGTATATTCAAAATGGGAAATTGTAAAAATAAAATTCAAATTCAAATTATACTAATATAAACAGCCTAAAATTTGCTAGGGGTTTAAATAGAATTTGATATAGTAAGTATCCAAAAATGTCTGTATAAAATGGCCGTTACTATGCACGATCTTCAACAAAAAGTTGGAAAGTTCGAATCCTGCTTTGGAAATTCTTTTATTTTTGTTTAAAATTAATGAAAAATAATATTGGAACTAAAAATAAAAGAATTTCCAAAGCAGGATTCGAACTTTCCAACTTTTTGTTGAAGTTGGTGCATAGTAACGGCCATTTCATACAGACATTTTTGGATACTTACTATATCAAATTCTATTTAAACCCCTAGCAAATTTTAGGCTGTTTATATTAGTATAATTTGAATTTGAATTTTATTTTTACAATTTCCCATTTTGAATATACTAGATTAATAGTGTTAATATTATTAATTGAAAATTTTAAAGTTTAACTTAAAATAAAAGCATCATATAGATAAAAGTATAAATAATGATTGAATAAGAAGGTTGTTATTACTAAATTCAAAATCAAATAATTATTTTTTATTATAAAGATTTTAATAATATAATGAATGATTAATCATATATACTGATATTAATTTTGAGCTTATATTTAAAGTTTAGAAGTTTTGCAACATAATTTCATGAATAATTGAATTTTATAATAAATTTATCTATCTTAAATTATAAACAAAAACTTCTATTAATGGAACTACAGAAGACTATTACTCTCAAATCAAATTATTGCATGGAATTTGAAGTTCATGAAGTCTCTGTAAAGTATTCTTCAACTCATTGTGCATTGATACGAGTGTCAACATGGCTCAGTATTCGGGCATCATAGCTGGATGCATAATTTCGCAAAGTAATTATTGTGACGGCACATCGAGCAAATAAAATATTGCAAAACTGCTTTAAACCTAAAATGGCAAATGAAGATGCAGCTACAATGATACCCTGCCTCTGCCAATATCTAAAATACTTGGAAGTCTTTGATACGCAGAAATAATTCTTAACTAATTTGAGTCGATTGGTCTTAGTCTATGTGAGTATAGAAGATGTTTTATGAAACCAATTTTACTTAATGATAGTAATGTTAAAGCAATGCTCAATAATTTATAGAGAAATAAAGCATTAAATTTGCTGGACTGCTTCTGCATAATCCAGTTTCAAGTCAAATTGTATTAGAAGTTTATCAATGTGAGGACAAATATTCACAAAGAAGCTCAAAAGTGTCATGATAGATAAAGACACCAATTATCATGATGACAGAGAATCTTGAATTAATCGTCTTGGGTGACTAAGAATTCAATACAAGATACACATGAAAATAAAATATTGCAAATCGAAGTCTGATTGTGCTTTGAAGAATTCACCAAGGCATTTTCTCTTTATCTTAAAGAACTTTCTTGTAGGATAAAAGAATGACAGTTGTTGCTTTAAACAAACATGGAGATCAAATAAACTGAAAGAGAGGTTGAAGAACATAAAAAGAAAATCTCTCTTCTAAATACATCATTCCTTGAGAATTCCATTATATCTCTCTAAAATACAAGGAATTCTAACTAATCTACTTAAGAGTATCAAGGTTAGATCTCAGATCGATAGAAAATATGCAATTGCTGAACCAAAATATACCAAGATGGTACAATTTAGCTGCAAAATGAATGAGATAGAGGTGTGATTTAAGAATTCAAGTCCCTGATCAGATAAGACGATAAGAAGCAAGAAAACTGACCTCAATGAAGATGGTAAAATTATAAAAATTTTATTATAAGTGAATATAGTTGTATAATGCGTAATTTAAGAAGTGCAATTTATTTTTAAACTATGGTTTTGGTAATTAAATTATAAATAATTTTTGCATGAATTCTATTGCTCTTTCACCCAAATTTTTATATACTTTTGTGTTAGTTATATACTCTTCTATTAACAATTGATTTAAATGGTAAGGTAAAATACTTCTTAACTGTTAAACAATTGATCTG
Organism: Oxytricha trifallax; assembly: GCA_000711775.1. Classification (NCBI taxonomy): domain Eukaryota; phylum Ciliophora; class Spirotrichea; order Sporadotrichida; family Oxytrichidae; genus Oxytricha; species Oxytricha trifallax. The sequence continues at coordinate 23,197 of ARYC01007584.1, forward strand.
TATTTTACTCCACATCTAGCGCATTTATTTTTGGTTTACACATGTAAGTATTGGTATGTGTTATTCCAAGATTTATCCAAGATAAACTTGGTCACGTGAATAAGATCGACATTTCTATCTTAATCCACTTCCAAATCCAGAGCTATAATTGCATCGCTGAGATTAACATTTTAGATGCTGCTTTTTACAAAGTAATGTATTGAATGTTCAATAAGGAGACCAGTGAAGCTCTATATCGAGAGCATTGCTTGGCATATCTAGTTTACTAGTTTTCTTTAGATATTATTCTGAATTTCCCAATGTTTTACTAATATATATTTATATAGTAGCAAGGTTAATTATTTAGGAAATATATAAAATTGTAAATCCAATATACCAAACGTATTTTTTTAATTAATATTAATTCAAAAAATAATAAAAAACAGAAATTAATTGCTCATGCTTATATTTAAAATTGGAAGAGAGGGATCCTAAGCTATTAATCATATTCAAGTTAATAAAACTCTTAATTTTATATTCCTAATCACAAAATTTATTTTGCTCATCTTTATTTACCATTATACTAATTATTTAACTTTTTTTAAATTATTTATAATGACACAAATACTTTTTGTAGAACTCATTAAAACTTAAAATTATAAATTCACTTAAAATTTAGTGAAGGATTGCTTCAAATAATAATTTGTTGTAACAATCATAATAACGTATTGTTGAATGTGATTTCCACTTTTCGTTCTTCGCTAAATTGAACTATTATTGAAAATGATATAAATAAAATTTAAATAATTTCGTACATTAACGCAGTTGCCAATTCAAGAATTTATTATGCAACTATTCTTTTAATTATTTAGCATTTTCTATATATTAATCTGTACATGTTTATATATTACATTTTTAATTCAGTTGTATTTTATTTCGAATTTATAAATTCCTGATATTTATTTTTCAATACTAACATAATTTAACAATAAAATAACGAATTTCATATTTTTATATTGATTATAATCCTATATACATGCTTATTTTTCACATTATCTCTGATTCTCATAATAAATTTAATTTTTTTTCATTTGATCTCTTTATTTTCTTTTACTAGTGATGAATTGTAATTCTCGTTTTCTAAGTTCTATCCTTTGTTCTCCTCCCTATATCTTCTTATCTTGTTTATTCTTGTTGAATAAACATCTTTTTAATTCTATATCTCACTATCGACTGAGTTAACACAACTTTTTTTCTCTTAATAGTTCTTTTTCGCATCAGATCAAGCATTATTATATCACTCTGGATAAGAATTTCACTTATACAATTATAGATGCTCATCTACTTCCTAAAGTTCCATTTTCTTGCCTACTCCCTTGAGTTATAAGCATAATCTTCTTGAATATTTATAATTTTGGAATAACTGAATTATTATCCTCTGATTTCCATTGCATCTACACTTTTAATCTTTAATTGAAATATCTTGATTTATGTAGGAGTAGAAAGAGAGAAAATATAAACAGTTAAGATGAATTAAACTAAGAAAAATATTTACTGGTGGTTATATGAATGGGCTTAACTATACAGTTGTTTCATGTTACATAGAAACATTTAAACTAATTATATTGTTAAAAATGATATTTGCGGGATAATTTAATGACTTAACTATAATTTATTTATTAAATATACATTCAATGTAAAATCTGATAAACTATTAATTTTGCATTTAAGTTTATTTAAATAAATAAATATATATTTTTGTATTTAAAGTTAATCTTTTTACACTTTACATCTTGTTTTGATCAAATAAAATCAAGAGGTTATAATTTAATTTTATCTTATATTTTATTTTTCACAACATGCAGCATGGGCTATGAAATTTGATTATTTTTCAAATTTTAAGGTTTTTTCATTTGTTTTTATATAAAATAATAATAATATAATTAAATTTAGGTATCTGGGGAACCCCGATCAAAATATATGTTAATATTTGAAACTGAAGCCATTTAAAATAAAAATTCAACTATTTTAGTACATGTCTTCTTCTGTAAATTAAATCAAAAGGTAGAGTCATAAGTGGTAATGAAAATGCTGAAGCTATATGTATGAGAAATATTCTTTGGTATCGAGTTTGAATTATTTTGATTCATCATTTTATTATCAATATGACTATTTGGCTTGTGAAAAGTAGCGTGTTTGAAATTATTTGAATTTATTTAATAAATTATCAAGATGAATATTTGCTTTGTGAAAAATTTCTTTGAGTTAGTGTCTTGAATCAGTTAATCAGAGTTTTGACCCATTTTTGTATTGTATCTGAAGCCCATTTGATTTTGATTAATTGTATTCTATAACGTAGACCGAGAAGAGTTTACTTTCACTTGCTTCTAAGAGTTTTTTAATAGCAGATGACATCTCTATTGATCTTTTCTTTGAGATTGTTTAGAGTGGCTGTCTGTTTTAAACAGTTATATATAATTTGAATTGTTTATCATGATGGAGGTTTAGCCTTATCGTTGTTGCAGTCTTCTAAACTATACATCACTTTTAGGGCAATTAGTTTCGGTCTTAAGAAACTATTACTTAAATTATGTGAACTCAATGCTATAATTTTTTGTAAGTTCCTTTTAGAGTCTATTAGAAGCTCATGTCTTCTCGTAAATCAATTGTAAGCTTGCTCATTTGAGTTGCTTGGGAGTGGATTCAAAGTAATATCCTACTTTTTGAGATTGTTTGACATTAATTTTCGACTCTTATATGGTTAAGTCCAAATGTTATGTTACTATTTTTGCTAGTTTGGCTATAATGACCCTTTCTCTAAATTTAGTTGCTTATTAGCAATGCTTTTTTGCGATAGATCTTTGGTCACTTCAGTGATATCTATTATTGTGATTTGTTGGGCTATGATTTGGCTTTTGGTAGAGGTTTTATCTACTTGTTGTTATGTTTATCTTATTGTAAATAAAACTTTGATTCATCGAATTCTTTTTTTTGGGAAAAATTACTAATATTAAAACTTGCCAAAAGGGTAAATGTTAATAGGAAAAAATTCAAACTTGAGAACTTAAGAACCTTGATTCTATGACATCACGCCAAATGTAGTAATTAAATAGGTATTTTAAATATTTTTTGCGACTTAATTAAGATCCCCAGCACCTATAAATTTTGAATATTAGAGTCTAATTATTAAATTAGAACCGAAGTAAAAACGATGTCTTGAAGGGCATAAAAATAAATCTTCAGTGTACCTCTATTCGACAACGATTTGGATCTAGAAGATGAATGAATTGATCTATGGGACCTCGACTATGAGACTATTAAATCGGAATATAAAGATTTAGAGTCTGACCATGAGATGAAAAAAACTCTAAAAGCTCCCCCCATGATACAAGTGACACCATATTTAGTCCCTAATACGTCACGCCACTAAAATCTGAACAGAAAACTGATAAAAATTCTGATGAGCTTTAACCAGAATTCTTAAGTAACACACACTGATGAATAGGTTGACATATGGGAAAAAAGTTAATTAGAGTCACTTCCCTACTATAACCTTGCCACCTTTACTGGCAAGAAACAAAATTTTAATAAGTAGAGGAGTTCCGCAAGGGGGCAAAACCTCACCACTGCTCTTTGTTTTACTACAAGATAATGCAATTAGAACATTTGAGGTTAAGTGTAAGTTTAAGATAAGAAAGAAAATTATATGCGGACGACATTGCATTCAAGTTCGATCCAGGAGATAAAATTGATGACATCAAACAAAAAGTCAGAGATTATTTTTTTAATTTATTTATTGTCATTAATGACGATAAATGCGTTGATATAAGTGCACAAAAGTTTGACTTTTTCAAACTCTCCTAATCAGTAAAAATTGAATATTTACCAGAAACTAGCAAATAATCAGAATTACATTATAGTAATAAATTATAATTTTACAAATAAAATAATAATAACCGCACTCTATCCCAAAGAGTATATTGATTTGAGATAAAGTGCGGTTCAGTGTGATTTTTATTTATTTATTTATTTTATATTTAAAAATAACATCTCATTTATTAGATATAACATACAATATTAATTATGAAAAAAGTTGATTATATTAAATAGATTATTAATAGTTAAAATTGAAACAATTTTTAAATTATTCATTTTAAAAGTGTGATTAATAATAAAACAATTATGATAATATTCTAATTTAAATTATAATGTTATATCTAATAAACTAGATGTTATTATTAAATATAAAATAAATAAATAAATAAAAATCACACTGAACCGCACTTTATCTTAAAGCAATATACTGTTTGGGATAGAGTGCGGTTTTAATTATTTTATTTGTAAAATTATAATTTAATACTATAATGTAAATCTTGATTATTTCCTAATTTCTGGTAAATATTCAATTTTAACTGAATATAAGAATAAATATCAGCTCACCACACCCAGATTACAATCCTTTCGACCAACGAAAGGATTTCATCCACAATTGAAGTATAAAGGTCTCAGCGATAGACAAATCTCCTATCTGGTTAATACGTTCTATTCAAATCATGATTCTCCATTGTAAAAGGATGACTGACTGTTACTCTGCTTACTCACTTATAACAATATTTGGTGAGTTAGTATCTCAAGTTAGTTGAGAGTGGACTCTTTGTATAACTCCGAGTCCAAACTAAACTAACACCAATTTTAGATGTAGCTAAACCGTAATATATACAGGAAATGATAGAACTATACAAGAGAGGAGCAGCAGCTTTTATTTAGAGGAGACTCCTTTTTAAGAGTAGTCTACCCAAACAGAATCAGACTATTTGACCACTCTCCTTTCCTAACGGACCTATTAATAATATCCTCAATCCAAGAAAAATATGACCTAGAAGTTTCAAACTTCTAGGTAATATAAGATGACTGGATAACAAAATACGAGATGCTATGGCAAACAATCATGCATTTCTCAAATGCTTAGCTAATGACTATAGCTAGTAATTAAATATCCATCTACTTCAGAGCGAAAATGATTGCAAAGTACATGCCTAACTCGTTAATGGCCCTAATACATCACAAACCTAAAGCTTTTGGTAAACCAGTCTAATGCAAATGCGGCCAAGAATTTGAGTCAAACTGGAAACATCTTCCTCTTATCCAGATTGATGTAATAGAACTCAGAGCTAACCTATCAAAATTAGAAGTAAGAATACAAGCTTTCATCACTGAAAGAAGCAAACTTGACTACGATCCAGACATAACTACAAAGATAGAAACAAAGCTGAAAGAGACAAGAATCAATCTTAAAAGACAACAAAAAGTCATAAGACAATGAAAACCCCAAAACCACTTGATGAGGTTAATAAGTTCTTTGATTTGTTGGGAATTTGTTAGGGATTGGGGTTATTAATAGGTTTTAATGTGAAATATTTAGTAAATGTATTTAATTTAATCACTCAAAATGCACTTTTGGATCATGTGGGAGAGGTCTAAAGTTTATCTTTCTTAACCACAACTCTATTTGCTCTATTCACTCTTTTCCATATCAGTTAAAATCTATAATGATACATTTTGAGATAATTATAATAATTTTCAAGCGCGTTACCAACTTTTAGAAAGTTGGTAACGCGTTACCATCTTTTAAAAAGTTGGTAACGCGTCCATTAATTATATAAATATTAAAATGTCTAAATTATACTACAAATGTAATCTTAACTTATTAAATCTAAATTAACTTAACTTTTAGAATGTTGTATTTAATCTAATATAGGTCTTATAAAAATAGTTAATTGTGAGCTAATGCTCTATAATCTAAGTTTATCTAATAAAATATTTTCTTTATAAAATTAATCTTAATTCTATATAGATTTTTCCTAATTCAAATATAGTTAAGAATAATGTTCTAATAATCCCTAATAAGTCTATTTCGTGGATAATGAATTATCCTTATAATATAATCATGAATCAAAAAATTTCTAAATCAACTTATAATAAATCTATATAGACTTAGTATTAATCTAGATAGAATTGTTTGAATCCTTAATTAATTTTAATTTTAATAAAATATACTTAATTAAAATTTAATACTTTATAGACTAAAGATCACTTAACTATTATTAATATTCTAAAGTAAAGCATAA
>ARYC01007585.1:0-21190 GCA_000711775.1 Oxytricha trifallax
TGGAACTTTGCAGAATCCTCATTGCCAATCATGTTCGGGGAGTGGCCGCCATGGTCGTAGGTCTGCTCTCGACAATCCTCCTCGACGGGCTTCATTTGAGCATCGGGGCCCTGCCCTGCAAAGTTTAGCCTTGCGCCAGAGATCTAAACGCATGATGTTGAATGGTTGAATGGAATCATTGGTGTGATAAGCCAGCACCATAAGTGAGAGTTGGTCATGTAGGGAAGGATGAATGAGTGGTATGCATAGTAGAGTCCATGCAACTAGTGTTGGAGGTGATGAAAGGGGTTCAAGTGAAGAGAGATGTTTTAGTTCAAACAGAGGGAAGACTTACCTTGCCTCGCACCACGCCGAGATTTTTGATGGTGAAGCCATTCATAACCCCGCTGCCGAAGCTGCTCTGGAAGAACGAACCTGCGCTGGGTTGATGCTGGCCACCACCCATCCCTGGCTGCGCCAGGGAATGGGGTGGGGGGCGTCCCTGATCTCTCCGTCTTCGATGTCGCCAGACTTGTCTGATACCTGCTGTTACGTGGAATCGCTGTTCATTCTTATTTACTAATAGAGGCGATTAAAAATTTAACTGAAACAATCAAATTCGATTAGTGTAGTATGAAATTAAAATACGTTATTAAGTTTTAATACGAAACTTGCAACTTCTCGATTGCGCAAAAGTTGAGAACTGACAGCGCAGGAGTGGAGTGGCCCGATCTTCATCACTACTGCTCACTACAGATGTTTCTTCATATCAGACTGTGCGTCTCAAGCTGGTTCACTCATCTATCATACTGGATTCTCATGATTCGTTCTGAAAATTCATCTAGGATTTTTTCGAATTATTAAAATTGATTTTTTAAAAATCTATTTTAATAATTCGAAAAAATCCTAGATGAATTTTCAGAACGAATCATGAGAATCCAGTATGATAGATGAGTGAACCAGCTTGAGACGCACAGTCTGATATGAAGAAACATCTGTAGTGAGCAGTAGTGATGAAGATCGGGCCACTCCACTCCTGCGCTGTCAGTTCTCAACTTTTGCGCAATCGAGAAGTTGCAAGTTTCGTATTAAAACTTAATAACGTATTTTAATTTCATACTACACTAATCGAATTTGATTGTTTCAGTTAAATTTTTAATCGCCTCTATTAGTAAATAAGAATGAACAGCGATTCCACGTAACAGCAGGTATCAGACAAGTCTGGCGACATCGAAGACGGAGAGATCAGGGACGCCCCCCACCCCATTCCCTGGCGCAGCCAGGGATGGGTGGTGGCCAGCATCAACCCAGCGCAGGTTCGTTCTTCCAGAGCAGCTTCGGCAGCGGGGTTATGAATGGCTTCACCATCAAAAATCTCGGCGTGGTGCGAGGCAAGGTAAGTCTTCCCTCTGTTTGAACTAAAACATCTCTCTTCACTTGAACCCCTTTCATCACCTCCAACACTAGTTGCATGGACTCTACTATGCATACCACTCATTCATCCTTCCCTACATGACCAACTCTCACTTATGGTGCTGGCTTATCACACCAATGATTCCATTCAACCATTCAACATCATGCGTTTAGATCTCTGGCGCAAGGCTAAACTTTGCAGGGCAGGGCCCCGATGCTCAAATGAAGCCCGTCGAGGAGGATTGTCGAGAGCAGACCTACGACCATGGCGGCCACTCCCCGAACATGATTGGCAATGAGGATTCTGCAAAGTTCCACCAGGCCGCCATCCAGCAGATGAGGAACGCAACCCAAGTCGATAAGTATCTTGTGTCGAACTCCCAACACGCCAATCGTGCTTAGGCCAGGACTGATCCTTCGAAGAAGCGAGCCAATGTGTAGAGATCAGGTGGAGACGTGTCCAGCTTCGCACCATACCAGGAGGAGGAGTCCAAGTTCTCGTACGATAAGGAGGAGGGCGATGAAGAGGATGCTGGGGAGGTCTAGCGCCCCACTCGACTGACCATTATCAACACCTGAGTGTACATTTCTCATCTTTAACAGGTTGTTTGCTCTTCCGCTTTCGCTAATATTCTGTTCTTTGGTTCAGATGGCAAGTCCAAGGTCTAGGATCATCTTATCTCGATTCATCTGCTCACTCAGGGTAAGATTCGCTGAAATCATCGTTGTTTAGGCCAGTTCTACCTGCCACCATATCAGGAGTGCACGCTCGAGTACATCCAGGGCATCTTTGTGGGAAGGAAGAAGGTACGTGGCTTGGTTCATGATTCAAATCGTTTGAGATTAATCTGGCTTTGTAATAGGTGCTGCGCAACCAGGACGTGCGAATCATCCATGTGCCCAAGCTCAACGAGCTGTCCGTGGTGAACCTGCTTGAAGACGTGTTGAAGGACAGTGAGATCACCCAGTACCTGCCTGAGATCAGGGCAAGCACTCAGTGAACAGGCAGTTCCTGTACAACGTAAGTTGCTACGATTTCATCCAATTTCGATTTTCGCTTGCGCTGAGTGATTCGAGTCACTCCTCACTGCGTTGGGGGTTCACCGATTCCCATGCCTCCACTTCCACTATAGATCATCAACACCGTGAAGCCCGATTTCTTCCCAAGAACATCAAGGCCAGCTTGGAACACAGGAAGTCGCAGAAGACCCTGGGCAAGAAGCAGTTCATTCAGTTGACTGCGCAGATGTTCGATGTACTGGATAACGCAGTCACCTCCAACGTGAGCATCCGCGGCAGGGCCGTGAATCTCCTCAACAATGGCACCAAGTAGCGAAAAGCGCCCTGAGAGATAAACGCTGCAGGTGAAGACCCCGAAGCACCCCATGTAAGCGTTCACGTCGTGAGCAGATGAGTTGTCCCCTAGGGAAATGTACAAAGCGAAGCGCAGATAGCTGAACCCCAACGGAAACCCCGCACACGCGAACGACATGATTTTCACGAACCCTTCGCAGGCCTCCTTCAGCAGCTCCCTGCTCAACAACACCATGACCCAGCCTCAAGGCTACCAACAGCAGTAGCAGCAGCAGTGACAACCCTGACATTCGAACTCGACTCAAACCATATTAATCAAACCAAGCAACTTCCCTAACACTATTTCACCCTCTCCCAATTCTCTCCTGCTTTCCATATGCCTTGCCTAAATCCCCTCTAATTCACTCAATTCACTTTTTTAAACTTATTTTTTACTTTAATTCACAAAACTATTATAAAAACAAGCGAGGAGATGGTAACATTGGAGGCAAGCATGCATGCAAATCAGAGGCATTTGGCTATCATCTGAACGTGTAAGTATGAGAACATATGTATAAGAATTACAGCTATAGACAAAAAGGTAAGTGGAGCTGCCATTATTCGACTTATTGCTGGGTAGATGCCGCAACCCATCATCATTGCGGCTGGCCATTCACGATTGTAGGTGATGTTGGTGCTATTGCCACAAATTGAGCAGTTTGAGTTGGTACCAGGGAGAAGTGCGATTAAGAACTTCAGAAATGTATTGAATTTAGATTTTTTATTTTTAAACTATAAATTATTAAACTTTGCTCTCTCTTCTACCCTTACTCATCATTAGAACCCCCAACACCTCTCATCACTACCTATTAACAATCATAAATCATTCTAATTACTAACATCACATCCAATCTCAATCATACAACTCTGGGGGTTTTGGGGTTTAAGAGTTTTGTTGGCTTTGCCAACTTTTGGTCTACCCCCTTCAGATAGGTAGGTCTGCCCCCTAATTTCCGATCTGGGGCCACTTTTCCAGGGACCCTTCTCATTTTACTCGGATGCGACAAGGGGTCCAATCGAAGGTCGTAGATCGTCCCCAAACCACTCCCAGTCGACTAGAAATCGTAGCCTCGTTATGAAAACTACAAATAATTGGGTTTTAAAGTTGCGGAACCGCGGATTTAGAGGGGGGTGGATTTTTTTCTAGTTCCAAGTTTGAAAAGGCCTAGACTATCTCTAACGGAAAAATGAGAATGACTTATGGGATTTTGCGAAATCGGTTTTCAAGAACCCTCCTCTCCCCACCACCCCAACTCAAATGTTGCTAATACTCATGATAACACCAAGATAGGAGGAGAGCACCCGATTGTAGAAGTGGAGATAACCTACCTCGAAATGTCGGGGGCGTCCAAACAGACCATTTTGACCTATAAATCGCCTAAAAACAGCTTCCTCGGGCCTTGGCGACACCCTAGCTCGAGCCCATGTGATCAGACGTGCCACTAATTCAACGAAGATCAATCAACTATACATACAACACCAATAACAACCTATTCGAGGAGACCTGAAGCAATAGGGGGTGAGCTAGGCTTGAAATACCTGCTAGGGAGGGTCCCTTTTGGCCTTAGGAAGGGAGAAGTGGAAATCTTCCAAGACCCTCTTTGAGACATTAGCTTCGCTACCTATGCTCCTGACTTCGTGAACTTTTGGTAGGACAACGAGGTATTGCTGCTAATTACAATTTATAAAAGAAAATCGATATATTAAAATGAAATTAATTAAGAAAATATGAAATCCTAAAAATGGTGTTGCTGGAGCAGCTGGTTGTTCACTAAATTTTGTAAGTTACAAAAAACATATCTAAAAATTTAATATTTCAGCAATACTTATCAGTAGGAAACAAAGTGACACTAAACTGAAGACTTGAATAGTAATAGATCTTAAGATATAAACAAAGCAAGTGATGGCTAGAATAAAGAAAATATGATGGTGATTATTACGATGATAAAGCTGTTTCTAGGTACTATTTTCGTTATTTTCTACACTAATACTTAATCTTTAAATCTATTTCAAAATTAATTTACCGATTCTCGATTACTTTTCATAAATGAATCGAGAAACATCAACCAAACATGCAAGAGGTGGCAGGGGACGCATCAAGACCATCCGACCTTCCCGAAATGCGCGTCCCTCCACGATTTCAAGGCCAAAATGAGGAAAATGAGCAGAAATTGTGAAGATAACGACTCAGACATGCTTTGTTAAGACTCCATCGCTCGCAAGCAACCCTTCCCCAGTGCAATGAACACCAGAGATTGGCTGCCCTGGCCAGAGGACCGCTCGTCAGCGAAGCTGGGCTGCCCAAGGTAGGTCGTAGCCAGCCTATACCCAACACCAAGTCCCCGAGAGACGTTAATTATACTAAGAGAAGACAACGAACTAATCACTGTGAGCAAGGTTTGTAAACTCCAACTCACCACTTAGCTTGGGCAGCGAAGGAACGAACACTAAACTAACTCAAACAAACAACATCCAAACGCTGCAGAGGAGCAAGCACGCATAGAGGACGCCTATAGTAGGTTAAGTAGGTGAATAGCACTTACCAGTTACCAGCACTAACAAACAAGTACAGTATAGTTTCGCTGAGCTCAAACCAGCTCTTAAGTCTTAGGTCAAGCAGTAAGCCACAACCAGCAACAGCCCTGCAGAGCCCCGGCGAGGGTACAGCCTGAGAGGTCTTACGTTACTTCGGCCGTCAGGGTGTGTACCCCATCACCTCTGGGGGGGACTACTTACAGCAGCTTAGGATTACTGGGTTTTGATTATGATTATTGAGATAATTTGCAAAATCAAAGTAAAGTTGTAAAATTGCAGCTCAAGAACTAAACAAGCAAGTAATTCTCAGTAAGCAACAAAGTATTGTGAAATACAGCAAGAACTTGAATCATCAGCAATGCATTCACGAATCACAAACATAAACCCCGATTTTTCCAAAATTTCTAATAAAATTTAGAAAATTCTAGAAAAGTTCCAAATTTTGGAAATTTACTTACATAAGTATGATTTTTATAATCTAATAATTATTTATAAATTCATAGCATTTAGGCCAGGCAGAGAGAGAGGCTGAGGTGAAACTCCCTGCATTTTAGGCAAACTTAGAGGGCTCTAGTGGGTGAAAGCCCCACTTCAATCAAAGGAAATGTTTGATTAATTATTTTTATACTTTCATTATTCTTAGGTTTAGGGTTGTCTGGTCTGCTTTTCTTAAACTTTCCCTCAAGCTGGTCTGAGCTCAGCTTATGTCTGGGCAGACGATCAGCTTTCAATACTTTGAAAATCTTGATAATCTCAAGTATTAACCCAAAACTTTTGGAAAGTTTGAAAATCTTGAATGATTTGATTATTTGATTATTAAGATTTCTTCAATTATTGTGAAATCCCACTCTCTTAGCTTTTCTTCACACTAAAACCCAAGTATTTGTAAATTTTAGCTGTCTATGTTAAAAATGACTTTACTAATGTTTGATCTCAGCATGTGCAAGGTATAAACCCCAAAACCCTATAAGTAAATTTCGTTAAAATCGAGGAGAAAGTTTTTGGATTTTGGTTAAATTCTACTTACTCTTTAGTGTTGCCAAAGTAAGTTGTAAGACTTGAGTAGCTTGCGAAGCACTGTAGTTCGCTTGAAGCACCCACTCAATGACGGTTTCCCAGCCCGAAACTTCGAGCATGCCTCACCACTCTTGAAGAGCTCCTTGTGCTTCCCCTCGTTTCTTCGCCCTCCCTCCCTCCACACGAAACTCTCCTTGTCGATAAGCGCGAAAGCGCCGTCGCCCGCCGACTTCCAATGGTTCACGACATTTGCTGTAAAGAGATTGAGAATCAAGTAATGATGCTTGCCAAGCTTGTTTAACGCTGTTTAGCAGAGAAGCGACCATGAATTGCACGCAGCTTACGCTAGCTGCAGCACTGCTAGCGAAGATAAGCAGATATGAGCACTATAGAGAGAGAATGAAGCATATGAGTAGACTTACATACAAAGTGTAGAGAGCGCACATGCACGAAGTGCGATAGCAGAGTAGTAAGGAGCTGTAGCTCCAGTAAACATGCAGTGCGTCGACAGTGTCGAATTCATTCATGCAGATGGGGTCTTCATGCAAGGAGTAACAGTAGATTCATGGCATTCAAGCATCAGTAGCGAGACAGCTGCAGCATGATAGCTTGAAGTAGCAGCTTCCGTGATTACAGCGATCTTAAGTTCTAAGAATTAAATTATAGATTAATAAAGTGAGAGTGAAGTTATAGAGTGATTAGAGTGTTTAATAGTTGTGAAGTTTAAATCAAGTAACTACAGGTAAGGAGGTCAAACCAAGGCCCCACCTTCCACTGCCATTGGTGTCAATCTCTTCAGCAGCAGCGCCTATCGTCCAATTCATTCACTTCTTAGCATGTAGGACTCCCCACCAGCAGGTGCGATGAGCACCCTCACAAGTTCATGATTGGAGGACGGTACTACGAGGGAGAACTCGGCTCCAGGCTTAACCCTGATGCTGAACTCCTCACATCTGCAGTAGAGGTCACCCTTGTGGTTGTCGATCTCGATCTAGTCGTCCTGCTGCTGGTACTTGCGCTTGCGGTACACCTGCACCTCGTAGGCGTTGGGCGTGTTGTGCTGGTACATAAAGCGCAGCTTGAGTGGCTCTCTGGCTTGTAGGCGCTGGTTCAGCTGTTCCATGTGTTCCTTGGTTGCGCTATATAAGTTGATTTTAATAATAACTAATAGTATTAACTATTAAACTTTAAAGAGCTGTTAGAGAGAAGATTTCATTCAGGGAGTAGTACCGAGTCCAGGCAGCTGCTGCCTATCGTCAATGAACCATTCTCTGGTAGTGAGCAATCATACGATTCCCTTGCTCACAAATCGATACTTAACTATGGGTTTCTATGCAATCAGGAGTTCGAAGAGATCAAGCAGAGTGCGTTGAAGCCATAGTCGAAGACTGTAGTGAAGTGGACATCGGTCGTGCTTGGCACCAACTTCCCCTCCAACCCAAAACCAGTGAAGTTTACTTACACCTCAGGCACTCTTCTCAACAATGGGCAGGTGCCACCGTTGACGATGGGCATACTGGGTGGGCAAATCATACGATTGCCCTTGGAGAACGTTGAGCGAGCAGTCTCATCGCTAGTCGATGTTGAAATCTGGCTACAGATGACCAGCTTTGTCAGGGCCTGGATTAGTTCCTTCGAATGCTTAGGAAGCCTTAACATTCTGTTGCCTAGAAGACCCCTAATGTATTGTCTAAAAACCTGCAGATAAAGCAGGGCGACGAGCTCTGGTAGGGACTGTAAGACTTCATGAAGGAGCAGGGTGTTGATAACGATTTCGCTTAAGATAAACACTCAAACCCCAAACTTAGGAATGGAAGCTCCAAGAATCTATACCTGAAACGCAGGGACGCGAAGCTGGCATTGAAGAAGATTGCTGTCGTGCAGCACTACAAGGTGGAGAACATGAAACCCAAGGACATAGCGCTCGAGATGGGCGTGAGAGGCGATTCGTGTACAAAGCAATCGAGAAGTTCAAGTATGAGGTGGAGAACCGGGTGCTCAATCCCAAGCCAAAGCAGAAGAATGGGAGGAAGAATATGCGGAGCAACCCGCTGTTGCTGAAAGTGATCGCTGTTATCCTTGAACAAACAGGCATCTACAAGGTTACTGGCTGGCGCCTGCATCATAAACTGCTTGAGATGCACAGTTAAGAAGTAGAATTCAAGGATCTCGTAGTGCCGAGCGTGGCTACGCTCTTGAAGGTTTTGAAGGAAAATTTTCATCTCCGATTCGGCAAAGCCTAGAACTCAAACATAAAGTATAGGGACCCAGCGTTCAACGAGAAGCGCCTATGGGTGTCGAGGCTGCTAGCGCAGCTATTCTTGGAGGATGCAGTGATCATATCAGTGGACGAGTCGAACTTCAGGAGCGACTACCTGCCAACCAAGCAATGGAGCTTCAATGCTGCTGCTCTTCACAATAAAACCACTAAGAACGACTCCTCCCTTGCCCCTGCAATTGGTAAGACTGAGATCCTTGTGACCAACGACGTGATCGACTATGGCGAGATGCTTGCTGGTTATCCCAACAGAGAAACATACATGGCTAACATCAACAAGGACCAAAATTAGGCTCAAAATGGAGAAGTATTTATGGAACTTTAACAAAAGCAAGTTTAGATTTAAGGAGGAAATGACCTAAAAAGCCAAGTTTCACGAACACAAGCGATTCCGGGGACCCCCAGGTAAGCTTCGCTATTTTTGCTTGACTTGTCGAATATAGCGTCAAACATGGCTCAAGAGGTACCAGTTGCGATGAGAACAGTGCAATCACCAGTAAGCAAGACTAGACCAGCCTAAGCTCCAGAACAGGAACAGCACCTGGAAGTTTTCTACCCGCTCTCCAGAGTCCAAACTCGAAATCGATCTTTGCAAAGTTAGGCTGGAAATCTTACACTTAGGAACAGCGTATCTAAGGTCCGAGAGGAGAGAGCATTGCTGCCACTCCTGTGAAAAATCGTCGTAATCAGAGACACACTCAGCTGTCACCTATCCTGGAAGCCCTGGAGGGCAGTGCTCAGAACGCATCGCTGCAGAAGCGCTTTGACGCAATCAAAATTTGCAGCTCCTCCAAGAAGGCTCGCAGCTAGCCAGAATACCCTCTCAAATCGTCGTCGCCGCTTGCTCCATTGCTTCAGAACCTGGCCAGCCTCAGGTTGGAATCCACCTAACGCAAGGTAAGCGAGGTCATCAGTGTGTTGGGCAACAAAGACAAGATAGCAATCACTCCCAAACGCTTAAAGCTATCGAGTAGGGATGGGAGCAGCAGCTACAATGCAAAGAATCGTTAAGAAAGTAAGCAATTTCTCTGATTTAAACCAAAGTTTCAGATGTTTTAGAGTCAAGCTAAGCTAGTAAGATGGTCATGCAAGCAGCTATAGCGAACCCTGGTAGTGGTTGCATCGAATCGCTATAGTAGTACACTCCCATCGCAACGGTGCGCGAACAAGCCAACCAACGCCTAGGCAAGTATGGGATCTTGGCAAGGAATCTCTCAATCGCGAAAGAGGCGACCAAGCGGCAGCAGTTCTCCATGAGTTTCGTGGCGGCCTCACCAAGGACAGGTTGATCTCGAGTCAGGTCATCGAGAGCGCGTTCGACGCCATGCTGTTCGAGAACTTCCTCTATCACACCCTGCGCCAGCTGGGCACTGACAAGGACCTCGCGTCGAAGAGGATCGTGCTGCTTATGGACAACGCAGTCATTGACAAGTATTCGGAGGTGCTGGCTACAGCCAGGAAGTTCAAGGTGACACTGCTATTCAACGCCGAATACTCGCCCTGGCTCAACCTAATCGAGCAGTTGTTCTCGTACATCAAGAGGCACCTTCGATAGGAGCAAGCTGACAGCAAGTAAGCATCATATACCTTACACTCTATAGAATCCACCTCGTGAAGCGGCTCTCGGAGATTCTGAAAGCCATGACCAAGACTGACGTGAACAAGCTCTGGGCCTTCAGCGTGAAGCAGTGGTGCAGCACTATAGCACGGCTTCGTTTGAAGCAAATGTTGGCAACAATACACAACCTACCAAGAGTGGCTAAGAACAGCAAGAATCGCGACGACGAGCGTGTAAATGATTAGATTAGCTTTTATAACGAACTATTACATATTACACTTTTAAGATTAAGTTTAAATCAATCAAACCTTCCAAACCATCACAACATTTTGCTTGCTCGCATTCGAGACTCCAACTTCGTCACTATAGCGTCATGGTGTAATTTAGAGCTTGTTTATAGCAGATTTGAGTAAAGTCAGTAGGAAAGATGCTCGACTGAATATATAGCAACTACAAAACTCACGCTTAAATGCTTCCTACAACGACACGATTCGTATCCACTCTTTAAAATCGCGAATCTCTACAGCATTTGAACCAACATCAGCAACCAACTCCTACATTCATCGATATTGGTTGTTAGTTGTAGTTATACGTGTGATTTGAAGTAGATGTATGATTCAACGCATTAGTATACTAAAGTTTAGTAATTTGCTTGAGATTTTGTCAATTGGCTGTATTTGCTCAGGTTCTTCGTAACAGCTGGCTCCTGATTTGAAAATTGGTTTTAATTAATTAAATATTTATTTATCAAAATTCCTATCTTTTTCTATTTTATCAATATTAGGATAAATAAAGTAAGATCAATTAATAAAGGATTTTAAAATTATATGATTCCTTAATAAGGATTAAAAGAATTTCAGAGGAAAAATTAATGATTAAAAAACAAATTTATTTGTGTCTTGTCAGTAATACAAGTCGTTTCTAGTTTTTTTTTTAAAAAAAGCACCGATAAAGTTATAAACATAAATAAAATTTACAGTTGTAGGATACTTCACTAAAATTATTTTTAACTTAACACAGGCATGGAAATTTCATCAGAAAAAAATGCTTTTATTAAACCAAAATACTAAAGATAATAATTTTTAAATCCTTTGAACTAAAATTTTTTTAAAAAAGTTAATATAATTAATAGGTATTTAATCATGCTACTATTAGCTTAGATAGATCAAGCAATTATAATTCTATAGTGATCACTATGAATTAGGATTTAAGCATCAATTATAACCCCTTAAAAATAATCCTGTTCTAACTTAATGATTAAATATTTAATGATAAAAATACATTTAAAATTTGTGAATTATAATAATAAATAGTTTAGTTTAGTGTTTTAATTTAAAAATTAAAGAAAATCATGAATTTAATCTAATTTTTTTTATCATAAATTCGAATATTGCTGTACTTCTTGTACCAATAAAGGAATGAACTTTATTATATGCTTCTCAATTCATTTAATCAAATAAATAATTTATATTACTTTTATAAAATGGATTAGTCATTAAAATCACTCTTTTGATTCGATTGATTTTCGTGTATGATATAGTAATAGTTTTTTATAAATATTTGTTATGGATATGAAGCTAAGGAAACTATCGATGAGAAATCATAGTTCTCTTGGCAAAGAGAAAAATGTGCACAATATATTTATAGTTTATTCATTTTCGATCATTTTTTAATGTAATAGCGAAAATTCCAAGGCCTTTCCATATTTAGTATTACGTTGCACTTTCTTCAAATTCAAAGTAATAGATAAAAGAAACTTAATATTGAAAATTATTAATTTAATTTATAAATCAAATAAGAATAATCTTTAGTAAAAAAAAATAATTCAATATTCTATTTTATAACATTGAAATTTGATGTGTTTTGTTTTTATAAATTTTTCAAACATTTTTTTATAATTTATTTGGTTTATTATATTTTAAATTAAATAAGAAGTTATATTGTGTAATCAACATATCTAATTTTCTATGAAAGTATTTTGTTTGTTAATTATTTCATTAAATCTAAGGAATTGTGCTAAATTGGGAATATTTAAAGGTTTCTATAAGGACTTCTGCTTAATACCTTAATTATATCCAGTAGATTTTTTAAAACTGTTGTTAAAAGAGTTAACTTAACGATGATAAAACTAAATATTTGCGAGAAGAAAGCTTTTGTGTTTATAAGTAAGTAATAAATAACTTCCCATATCATATTATTCAATATAGAATTTGATTTTATTTTTTACAGTATAGCTTGTTAGGCTGCAAGTCAAGAATTCGAATGATGCATTATTTTTCACATTTTTCTGTAAGGTTAGAAATCGAAGGTAAATTTTACAAATGGGAACTTTTGTTTACAAATTCCTAAAGGCATCTGATTTTAATTTCTTTAATTTGGTAACTTGTATAGAAAACTGAATAGTTTTTGTGAGATTCTTAAACAACTTAATTTAATTACTTCCAATAGAGCCAAAGATAAAATATCTCTGACAATATGAGATTTATGCAAGTTTAAGAGAATAATATAACAATATCTTATCCACTCTTTGCATTCATATAGGTATATTAATGAAGTATGTATTCAAATTAATCTGATTATTTGTTTTACAAGCATTTTTCTGTTCTTTTAGCAATACTTTTTATATTGAGATTAATAATATGGTCCAAAATTTGTTCTATTGATATTAGAGAATTTCAGAAATCTTTTTAAAACATATATATATATCAATAAATTCTTACTGAAAAAATATATACATATAATAAAACTTGTAGACAATCATTGTAGGAATACAATTGAATTGGAAAATTTATTATTGTTGATGATTAATGATTAAAATCAAATAAATTTAACATATCACTGTTTAATACTAAAATCAAACCATCAATCTTAGTCGTGACGTAGACGTATCTGAGTGAGTTGACGTGGCAATTCCGTGACGTGGCAGTCATGAAGTAGAAAACTCCGAAAAAACCATCCTCGCTATCACCTAGTCTCATCCCAAAATCAAGATGTCACCCCACGTCTTTCGACATTTGAGGGACAGAGCTCGTGAGATTCGACCAGAGTGACAGAAGGTGGAGAAAAACGCTTACCGGTCCCACCGCTGCTGGGAAACGTAATCCCTATCCTTTCGCTGTGGTAGCTTCAGCACCCTAACCCGGTGTGAGAGAAAAATCCTTATCGTTGGCATCAATGTTTTTCTTCTTCTCATTTTCGAAGGCAGAGCGTACCTCCATCCTGCTCCCTATTACCTAGGAAACTGAACTCAAGCCAGGAAACTCATCTAATGCAGGGAAATCTTAGGATCCAGCTCACTCAAAGAGTGAATGCTGACAGATGGAACCCCGCCGACTGGCCCCTCATGCGTTGCGCCCAGCAACCCCCTACCTGCCCTCGGTAGGCCTTAATATATAGAAAGCTCTATTAGAAAGTCCTAAGTGGTTAATACCACCTAGCAATTAACTTTCTAATTTAATAATATTTATTATTGTTAAAATATAAATGAAATGGGAAAAAGTGAAAATAAAAATAAATAAATAAATAATAAGTGTACGCTTTTAATATTAAACCCTTTCGACCAATTAATCAAAACCCCTTAATTATATAAAAACGCATTTTCATAACCCAGAAACCCCTGACCATATTTCAAAAACCCAAAACCCCCTTCGATGAGTAATTCAAAACCCCTAAACCCTTTTCGTTTGAAGTGTAGTGTGTTTGATAATTATGAATAAATATTATATAAATTGCCCTTTATTAGTTCTTTTTGAAGTGTGTGATTACCAATTGTATAGAGAGCTTAGCTTAATTAGAGAGGAGCTTTATAAGTGTAATGGGCATATGTATGAAGGTCATTCGCATTATCCATCGCAATTCGAGAAGCTGAAATGGGAAGGGCGGTGATCGGCATGCTAATACATTAGAGAGATCCTGCATTGAGTGGACCTCCATCTAAAGAAGCAAGATTTGAATCCAGTTGGAAGGGTTGCTTGCTTTCATAAGCTTATGTCAAGGTTGCTTCAAATACAAAGTGGGAAAGTGCGATAGCAATTAACATGATTGATTATTATTATTATCATTATAGCCTTGTATTATAAATTACTCTTTTATAAAGGGGGATTCCCTTTAATAGGCTCAGCAACATAAACTGGCTTCTGTAACAAACATCATCAGACAAATCCATAGCGCAGAGTGTGCAGCCACTTTTTGATACTGAACACCCACATGCCTTGAATGTCTTCTGCACTTAAGCTCTGTACGATTTCAGAGACCCTCTTCACGAGCTGCTGCCTAGAGATGTTAGATGGGATTATCTTACTTGGAGTTTACAGTGTCCACTTTGAGTTGCTTCTTGACGAACGAGAAGAGCTACTCTATAGGATTCAGCCAGGGCGAATACTCGGCATTGAATAGAACATTCACCTTGAACTTCCTGCCTGTCTCGAGCATCTCTGAATACTTATGAATGACAGCGTTATCCATCAAGAGTACAACCTACTTAGAGTTGAGATCTTTGTCCGTTCTCACACTTCGCAAGGTATGATAGATGAAATTCTCGAAGAGGGAGGAGTCGAAAGCGCCCTCTATGATTTGACTTGAGAGGATTCGGTCTTGAGATATGGCCGCTATAAATGACATCGAGAACTGCTGCCTCTTATTGGGGCTCTTCTAGATAGAAAGCTCCCTCACCTTCATGCCATAACTACCTAGATTTTGCTTCATTTCACTCTGGTATTCTGCAATGCTTTTAAACTTGGAGGCTTCCTGTTTGTCATCAAAGTAGTCTTGGATGCTCTCTATATCACGCTCAAACTTTTAGCTCTCTTCCTTCAAGTTGAAGCCTATATTTCCATTTTCAATCAATAGCAAATCTTACCTTGACTCTCGCTGAGTTGGTCTATAGATGCGCTGCTCACATTCTAGGACAGCCTTAGCTTTTTAGGAGTGATCCCAAACCGATTCTCCTTAAGTTTGTCTCCCACCAAGTCCACCGATTTCTTCCTCGAGCTTGACAACTTCAACTTGGCAATTCGATCCAGAACTGGAGTGAACCCACTCCTCAATTTCTTCGCCGGCAGATCCTCCGAAACCACTGACTTGACCGAGCTTGCGATCCTGAAATTCTGAAAGTATTTTGTCAAGCTCAACTACTGGTTCAGGCTCTCAGGCACTTCAGGACTTGGGGAAAGATCTTTCTTCAGAGTTGCTTTTGATTTATAAGCTGGAGTTTATTATTAGGAGGTCCTGACCTAAAATCTCGAATTTTTCTAAACAATATAAAGCCAAGAAAATTACGTTCTTCGAATCAATACTTGAAGAACCCAGGCTGCTGGATTTCAAGACTGTTTTTGATTTTGCAGGCGTCCTCTTACCCAAGATCGAGGCCTCTAATTTTTCAGATTCTAAACCTCACTTATTCTGAATTTGACTTGAAAAGTTCCAAGCTTTTCTATGAAAGTTTTGATTGAATTATGATAAAATGCTTACGATTTTTAAGATTTTGAAGCCTCACTTTCAACTTGCGATTTTCGAGATTTTGAGGCTTAAATTGGAAAATTTTGCAACTTAGGATTAGATGGCTCAGGGGAGATATTTCTAGGGGTTATCCTAAAATTTGGTAAAGCAGAGTCGCCAATCACTTCCTAGTCACTGGCACTATAATCCTAAAACCTACCAAGCAATTATTGACCATACAAAAGTTTGGAATCGCCCACCAGAATGGGGTTGCCAGCAGGTGATGTTTGTTACAGTCGTGATAGACTTTTGCTTTGTCGATACATATCATTGATATTGAAAGCCCACTACTTTGGGGGCATCGAGTCAGACCTAAAGTTGCTTTCATCCACTGAAATGATCACCGCATCCTCAAGTAGGAACTGCGAAAGCAGGCGACTTATCCACAGCCTTTTATCGTTATAGCTGGGGTCACGATACTTGGTATTGGCAGCCTGGGTCTTCCCAAATCTTAAATGGAATTTCTCTTTCAAAACCTTGTTCAAGGTTGCTACGCAAGGCACTTTGAGAGCTGAGGCCTCAGGGTTATTTTCAGATAACTCTCTGAGATAGTTGTGCAGCTTCTAACCAGTGACCTGGTAGATACCATTCAGCTCCAAATAACTTTGAATCGAATCAAGCAGGAGAGGGTTATCAGTAACTCCTTTTCGACCCACTTTTTGCAAGGCCTTGGGTTCATGAATCGTGTGTTGAATCTCATGCTTGAACTTCTCAACTATCCTATAAACCATGTCTACCCCTATCCTCAACTTCTTGGCAATCTGCCTGGGCTTCAAGTGATCATTAAAGTACAGGCTTACGGCATCTAATTTCTTACAGGCCAGCTTGGCATCTCGCTTCTTTAAGAATGGGTTTTTATCTGTATTCTTGGCCCTCTTTTTATTGCCAATACTCTCAAGTATTTTCTGCATGACTTTAGAGTTCTTTGCGAGATCGGGGTTCAGAGTTACCATACTCTGCTAGTTGTCAGGCCCTGCAGTTCCAATTCCATTGCCTGCTTTCTTCTAATTGAAAGCCACAGCCTTCCCAGTTTTATACTCTAAAGATAAGTCTCCAAGAACCCACACAGCTCATCATCCTCTTGCATGTAACAAACATCAACATTCTTTTTCAGATATTCGGCGATTGATTCCGAGGGGAGTTTGATAATGACTCCACCCGCCAACTCTGACACATGAGGCGGCACATCGCCGGCATTGATTACCTTGCCCGAGCTGTAGGTGAACTTGGACTTCTAAATCACATTAGGGAAGAGCTTGCCCAAGACCACTGGCGTCCACTTTGTGATGGTCTTCTCCTGCACCTTCACTTTGCTGGGTTTGATATCTTATAGGGAATTGGAGTCCAGGAACTCATCACTGATAATGGAGTTCTATGAATATTATTTTGATAATCAACTGCTATCTTTGGACTCCTCTATACTATCATTATTACTTCTTTTCCTTTGAAAATTGAGAGAAGATTATCTTGACATATTTTTATTCTTAATTGTTCTGACCGACACCCGACCCCCCCACCTCCCCTCCTTCGTGATAGGACCCCCCGTACCCCCCCTAAAATATCCTATTTCATATCAAATTTTTTATCCTTAGGATCTAAATCGATTTCCTTCTTGACATCTCCATATCATAAAATCTATTTTTTATATATAAAATTTCATAATTTTATCAAAATTCATAAATTCTATATTAATGCCTTATATGATTTGATTTTTAAGTTTTGACAAGTTTCACAATGTTTTTAAACATTTTTTTGCATATCCTTTGAGAAAAATATATAAAAAATAATTTTCCATTAAAAATATTAAAATTTTATTTTTAATTAATATTTGGGCTAAGGTGACAAACACTCACCCCCCCTAAGGTGTACTTTTGAAATTGTATTCTGATAGAACTCGACCTCCTGAGTAAAGTTTTCTAAAGAACTAGTCGTACGCGGATAATAGTTTTTGAGATAACCCACTTCCTAAGTCGGAAAATCACATATAAAATTACAAAATTTGGCTTTAAAAAATATTTGACAAAATTCAAGAAAAACATTTTATTTTCCTATTTCGAATAATTTATTTATCTTTTAATTAACTTATCATGAAGAATTCAACATTTATCCTCATTTTTTATTTGAAGCAAACTTATAGTATAATTTTTAATCTCAAAATATTAAAAATTTTAGGCTATTACATATAATTATAATTTTTTCAAAACTATAAGTTTGCTTCAAATAAAAAATGAGGATAAATGTTGAATTCTTCATGATAAGATAATTAAAAGACAAATAAATTATTCGAAATAGGAAAATAAAATGTTTTTCTTAAATTTTGTCAAATATTTTTTAAAGCCAAATTTTGTAATTTTATATGATTTTCCGACTTAGGAAGTGGGTTATCTCAAAAACTATTATCCGCGTACGACTAGTTCTTAAGAAAACTTTACTCAGGAGGTCGAGTTCTATCAGAAAACAATTTCAAAAGTACACCTTAGGGTGTGGTGAATGTTATTCACCTAAGCCAAAATTAATTATAAATTAAATTGTAAAATTTGTAATGGAAAATTATTTTTTATATATTTATCACAAAGGATAGGCAAAAAAATATTGAAAAACATTGTGAAACTTGTCAAAACTTAAAAATCAAATCATATAAGGCATTAATATAGAATATATAAATTTTGATAAAATTATGAAATTTTATATATAAAAAATAAAATTTATGATATCGAGATGTCAAGAAGGAAATCGATTTAGACCCTAAAAATAAAAAATTAGATATGAAATAGGATATTTTAGGGGGGTAGGCGGGGGGTACGGGGGGTACTACCAAGAAGGAGAGTACGGGGGGGGTCGGGTGTCGGTCAGAACACTTAATAATAAAATTATTACTGTTAATAACTCCAGCACTAAACTATCATGTTATTGACGAAGTTTATAGTAACTTAATAAGATTGAAAATCTACAAAATTTTCTTTTCCAAACTCTAAAAGAAAATGAAAAACTTTAGAAACTATCCGACAGAATATAAGCTATCTTATTCTCAAAATGCAGTTTATGATGTGAATATTTCATGTTTCATTTTCTTCAAAATTTGTCTACTTATCTTTTAATTATGACCAATTCTAATCTTTTAATAATCCAATTTAAATCGAGATATTCTCAACCGATTGGCCGATTTATCTATAAATAAGCGAAACTCCAGGTCTAGTCTATTGTTAAATTTCGAAAGTTTTAATCGACAGCGCTCTTTAACAGCTATCAACAATTCTTATCTTCCTGCCTACACCACTGCTGCCGCAGTTTTAGTTCTTGAACCTCTCGTCTAGTATGTATTCTATACGCTTAATTAACCAAGCCTATAGTTAAACCCCAGTGAGCAGCCTTAACTAAGGTAGTCTTTAAAAAACCCGAAGATTTAATGAGTGATGTTTGTTACACTCATGTCGGTTTTGCCCAACTCAAAATTTGGGCAGCATTTCAGGTTCTCCTGTCTTCTGATTCTACTTTGGAGAAAAGGGCTTTACCAACTCAGACTACCTGTACCCTAGGTAAATGTGAGGATATCTTATATCTGCAGGCCTCTTCATACCTGAGTTGAAAAAATCAATTACCATCTTTACTATTCTATGTTCATAACTTACGTCTATAGATCACAGCCAGCTAATCTCAAAATTTGGGCAGCGTTTCAGCTTTTCCAGTCTTCACAGTACAACCCAACAAAATCCCTCTACCAACACTGACCACTAAGACCCTAAGTAAGTTGACGTAAGACCAGGTTCTACTGGACTCTTACTATTCGAGCAAGGAAAAATCCTTTACTGTCTAATTCACTCTATTGGGCTTTCTTTAAAACTACTATCTATAGATCACTCTCATGAAAAGCACTCAACAAACTACCCTTCCTCTTCAAAACTTCTTGCTACCGAACTAGCACAAACACGTAATCGTTGGCCACTCAGCCAAGGTCTTTGGCACTTAAAGAATTGGGTCTTGAGTTTGAAAATCACTAAGGAGACATCAGTGATGTTTGTTACACTTACAGTGATCTTGATTTGGAGATCTCAAAATTTTGGCAGGGTTTCAGGTTAACTAGACTTGTAAAAATCAAAACAAAAATTCTATCAGCACTAACCACTGATAACTGAAATAAGTTTCTCTATAACTGTGTACTACTATACTCATCCTATAACAGTTAAGACAATCAATAATCATTTATGAAATTTCCAAATCTCATATTCCTTCTTCCATTTATAGTTTAGACATCACAAAAGAAAAAAACTAAATTACCTACTACTATTGCAAACTAGTTTCTACTTGTTAAGAGTTAATGTTAGAGGTCTTCAAAAAAGATTTTTGACTTACTTAATTTGCTACAACCCTAAAAGATTTGACAGAGTCTAACTACTGTGATTGGTTGTTCTATTAACAGAGTTCTGGTTTCTTAAAAAGGCTACATTAAAAAAGTTCACTCAAGCATGAGTGATGTTTGTTACACTCTCTGTAATTAAGTACTAAAAATTTGAGCAGAGTTTAAGGTTCTTACTTACTTTGATTAAAGCCTTGAAATTTTTTAATTTAGCTCAACTACTCTGCATCAGTAAGGTTGACTTCTCTATAGTCAATGTATCTTCAAGGTACCTATAAAAAAGATTAAAAAGAAAAAGTGGTTTAGTTTCAAGCGTTATCAGAGTTGACTCAAACTTTAAGTGGCCACTCAATAATCTACAAAGAGATCTTAAAGGTATCTAAAAACAAAAGGGGTTAAATTAAATGATCAGAGAGTAGAGTCTTGGTCTTAGAAGATTGATCAGTAGCTAGCTATTTTAATTGAGGCCTCAAAATGTAAACACAAAGTTCTTATAATACCTATATTAAAAGTTAAGATAAAAAATTTGAAAAACAGTTTTGATTTTTGAAGTTAATTACGATCCTAGGAGCTCCTTAATCATGCGATAATTTTTTTTAAATAAAGGTACCTATAAAAAGAATTAAATAAAATACTTAGCCTAAGATCTTCTTCTGGTTTAATTTGATTTTCATTATTGATAAAATACGTAAAAATAGGAAATCTGAGAAATAAAATAAATATTTAATTATGACCAATTATAGGAACCATTGTGTTGATCGAATGTGTATTACTACAAATTATGATGATTTTTGTGTTCAGCACCTTAATATAAACCCCAATTTTTTCTTGAACAACCAAGCACTTGATTTTAATGTTTGACAGGAATCCGATGATTAACATGATCGTTTGACACCGTCAATTGGCGTTGATCTGGCATGCCCACTTCATGTCGATTCGTCGTCGATAGGCTTGAGTTGAGGCCATCCAGCAATCCATTCTCATCTACTAGATCCTAAAATCTATTGCTCCATCCTTGAACCATCGGTGCCATCATTGGTAGCTCAAGCAGTTGGACCATCGTTGGTGTATTGGTGGACTTGACCTGAGCAATGCGCGGAGGTGAGAGAGGTTTTGGTAGTTTGACGATTGATTAGTTTAAACTTAAACTTAAAAGCGTGATTTATAATAGGGAAGTTTTAAATCAATTAATTTAACAGTTCAACTG
>ARYC01007586.1:0-22247 GCA_000711775.1 Oxytricha trifallax
TACCTAGTTTTAATCCAGTGAAGTTTTAATGGAAAAGTTCCAATCCGGTTTAAAACTTAATTGGTACCAGTACCAACCTGAACTTTATCTGAGTTGGTACCATAATCAAAATTATTAAGAGTAAAATTAGGAAAATTATACTTATAAACTGAGTATAAATATGAAGTCTTAGAGCTTAGATCAAACCATCATTAATGCTGTTGCAACTCCTATATAGTCCAGATATAGCTATAGAGGTTTTAAGAGCTTTATAATAGAAATTTAAATTTGAATTTAAACATGGCGGTCAACTTAAATCGTAGAGCGGCACTTTTAGGAGCAGGTCAATCAATGTTCAACTTTGGCTCCACTAAAAAGCCTGAAGTCATTTATGTTGAGAGGGAGGTAGAGCTAAGAGCTCTTGAATTTGAAGCAGAGGTTTTTATCATAGAAGCATTAAACCAGAGGGAGAGTGCAGAGATAGGGGTTTAAACTTAAATTGATTATGTTGAGGAGCTAAAAGAACAGCAACCAATCGAAAAGATAAAAACATATTAATGTGAAGACTGCTAGAATCATTTCTCAACTGAACAAAGCTTGAAGAGACACCTTAAAGAGGTACACTCTGGCAATGGCAAGATCTTTTTCAAGCATGAAAAGGTAGATGGTAGGTATTAGTGTACGACATGCATGAAATCATATACTCACTCAGCTAAAGTTAAAAGGCATAAGCAAAAGCATCACCTCAGTGAGTTCTTGATTGAAGATTAAGAGACTAAGAAACTAGTGCCAGCTAAAAGAAAATCTAATACTCTTGAGTCATAAAGAGAGCAGCAAGAGAGACTCAAGAGACAGAAGCGATATGAATCGATGAACCAGCCAGCAGGTAATACAATTTTAGCATGCTTCTAAGCGAAGGCAATGAATATACCTGCATTAAATGCAGTTGATCTCAGCACTTGTATTGAAAACTACTTGAATATAAACGTCCTGCAAAAGCAAAGATCATAGTAGTTGATGAGTATGCATACAAGGTGTATCCATTCAGTTATCTTATTAAGAACCAACAGTATTAGAACGAGTTTGCTAATGAATACATGGTACTTAGAGAGGCCTAAAGAAAAGACTGCAAGAATTTGCTTAAACTAAATGGTGTTATTTTAAGTTATGGTTTCATCGCATTAAGGCTAAAGAAATTTGAGATGACTCTGAGAGACTACCTATATCACAATAGATACCCTGATGATTTAAACGATATACACTCAGATATGATTCAGGGTGTTAAGGACTTGCATGAACTTGGATATGTTCATAGAGATTTGAAGCCTGAAAACGTTATGCTAAATCTCTGCCCTTTAGAAGTAGTGGTTATCGATTTCAATAGAGCTTTAAGATAGGAGATTGTCACTTTAGCACAGGTACTTGGTACTCCAGGTTACTTCCCAATAAGAGAGAAGTGGACTAATGGTTCTCTTTAATGGGATGTTTGGGCAGTAGCAGCAATAATATTAGAAAGTGACATGCAATGTATGTCTTACTTTGGTACAAAGCATGAAAAATAATCAATAAGTTTGGCTCAGAAACATATAAAGTAAGAAGATGTCTGCGAAGAAATAAAAAGCATAGTAGAGATGATAATCGTGAGAGCTCCTTCATATCCTAGATAATCCTTAGATGACATACTTGAGCCACTATAGAGAGCAAGATTCAAAAGATACAACAAAGACAAGCAGATTAAATTTGTTTGAATTAAGAACTCTAATAATCATTAAATATACATAAAATTCACATAAAACCTGCTTTCTCTACTAACCCCAATAAGACCCCAACTATACCCTACAAATCAAAGCACTTATAAACCTCACTAAGGGGTTTTGGGGTTTTGATTCATAATAGCTAAGCAATTCCTTCATTAAATTTGCCATATCATCAGGTCTACCCTCAACAGTGTATAAGCCTAGTTGAGCTCTAGCCTAGAATTCAGGTTATGTTAGCAGTTGCTACTCAGCTTCACTCTTGTTATAATTAATTCAAAATATAGTCTAAAAAATGTGAAAATTATTATAAATTCAAATATCTCTGTGACCACTCTGTTTAATTATCTGACATATAAAGAGCTTGTATTTTTCTAGTACCAATTAGAGGGCAAAAAGCTAGAACCCCAAATTTCATAAGTATGATTAGAGATATTAAAAAATAAATATATACAAGTATCTTCTATTGGGCATCATATATTATAAATTTAATATTAAGCTTAATTGCTGGTCCAAAGTTAAACTTTAGCTTATTTATTATTAAAAATAACGAAGTTTATATTAGTATACCGCTTCTTAGGCAATATTAAATAAGATAATAAAAGTATATTATTTCAATTATAAGATATAAAAAGTATTGAAACAAATTAATATTGAAAGTGCTCTTCAATTTGTTTGGAGACTGCATCTTCATAATCAACGAAATCATTCTTTTTGTCTTCCCTATTTGAGTATCGATCTCCATCTTTCTCAAATGTTTTGAACTACCATTAGCATTCCAAATATTTAATAAACTATTTCATTTATAAATTACAAATATTTAATTACATTATTAGCATTTTAAAATGCTTTTCTAGCTCTTAATGTGAATTTTCTCCATTTCCTTTAACAATTTGTCAAATTACTACTCTTCCAAATTTGTCTGATTCTTTGTAAATCTGATTGAATGCTTGTCGTGTAATTCAATTATATAATTTAATTATTAAAAAATTAATCAATCATTCATTATATATAGTGTAAGTAGTTGACTGTGAGCATTTTGATGGACCATACCAATCTGTGATCATTAATATTTTCCTAAACCGTTTACCTTTACAAATCCCTTTCCAATTCTTTTAACTCCAAAAATGCTTTCTCTCTTTACTTTGTATCGCCCATAATCGCAAACTTAGTCATTCTTTTCTAACAATTTAACTTAAATATAAAAATCAGGGTATAAAGTTATTTCAGATTATTTTAAAAACTAACTTTTCTGTAGCTCTTGTAGTGGATTTTCCATGATTTCAATTGTAACTTGGTTTCTATGAGATATTTCAAATATTTGCTCTCCAACATAGTCTGGATTAAATTACAATATTGTATATAATATCTACAACTTTACTTGTAAATTATTCTATATTTATCTATTGCTAGATTAGGTATTAATACCGTGACTTCAAATCTCATTTGTCTAGCTGCATCTATGAATTCATCATTAAAAGCATTGATTTAGTTTATTGTCTCTTCATGCTGCTTGTTGTATTACTTCAGTTTGATAAAATCAAATCTAATGTATGAAGTGTCCATAAAGTCTGTTAAAACGCAGCAATCTTTTAATAAGGGTAAAATTTCAGTTTGTAACTCAGTATTGAATCTCTCTTTTAGAGTATTAAACTTTGGCTTCTCAATCCTAATATTAGAAATATAATTTCATTTACAAATTATTACAATATTTGAAAACTTCAGTTGTTTATAGATTTTATTTATCATTTCTAAAGCTTCATCAACCTATAGTATATAAAATATAAATTTGGTAATAAAATGAATGTCTTATTATTCTAAATTAGAATTGAATTGAGGAGTTTTAAAAATGCAACAGTTATTAAATATATTTGTAACAGGCACAATTTACTAGCATTGTAAATCAAGTAACTTAAAACATTAAGGATTTATATATAATTGTTTGATTTATATATAATTGTTTAATAATAATTAAGATTAAAACTTTTAATATAAAATTACTAGGTAATTAATATCATTTAAAATATTTCTTATAAATTATATTCATCTAATTGTTTATTTGCTAAATACTTAATCAATATATAAATGTGTGCTCTCTTTAAATATTCAACATGTAAGCATTATTAGTATTATCAATTTATATATTTAGTATTTGATAGTGATTAAATAAATTTATGATTTAAAAATTATTGCAATGTAGATATTGAACCAAGGAAAAAACATACGACAACATCGACAATATGCTTAAAGTGATAATCGATGCATCAGAAGCTGAAGTTTACCATTTATTAAAATGTGAAGTCAGCAAATGAAAATATTGTACAATTGACAGTAATAATGTATGAATGAATATATATTATTTATTTAAAAAATATCAGGAGAAAAAAAACATTGTAATAATTGAATAGTTCAATGAATAACTAGAATATTTACATAGAAAACAAGAAGATATTAATATAAAATTAAACGATACATCAGTGGAGATAACAACAGACTATCATTTCATCTTTGATATTACTTTTAAAATCTGAATATCACTTTTTATTGCAATTAAATTAATTAAGACAAAATTGAAAAATCCTTATAGTTTAATATATTAATTAAAATTAAAGTAGACTCATTCAATTTTTTAATTTCTAATAATTTAGATATTGATTTAGTACTTCAATTTGTTTTGTTAGTTTAAATGCCTGATAATTTTTAGTATATTAGAAATTTTTTAATTGCAAATTTTAAAAAAATAATTACGAAACAATTCAACACAATAGTCCTTAAAATAATTTATATTTTTAAAATTATAACCAATAAAAATATCGATTTTAGTTAGATTTATATTTCTAAAAAATTACTGTTTAATATCTTAAATTCTAAGTTCATTTTCATTTTAACAATATAATTAATTAATTATACTCTCCCACTATGATGTATTCAATTTTTTGCTTGTTGTTCTTAAGGAACTACTCCTCATCTTCAAATCTTACTATCTTATTGATGTTTGGGTTGTAGAGATCGTATAATAGTAATTTGTCTTTATTGAGCTTATGCTCCTCAAAAAACTCTAAAAAATTTAAATAACCCAATAATATAGTTTGCATGAAATTGATAAGTAGGAACAAATTTTAAATAGAGATGTAATTCATATACAAAAAGGATATATTTAACGTATTATGAGGTTGAAGATCTATAAAAAGTACTCCAATATAGATGGAAATTTTCATGATTTTATTTAAAATTTTGCTTGCCTCTAGTCTTGCCTACCTAAAATATGGGTTTCGTCTATTGACTGATTTATTGCAAAATATATAGTACACTTGATAATTTGATATATAAATTTTCCTCCATTTTTGGTGAAGTTTGATATTTATTTACAGTAGATTATATAAAGTGTGCTGTGAAAAATTTTAGTGATGATATAATAAGAGTTAGATCTTGCTATTTTGAATTAATTTTTAATTTAACACAAATGAATAAGTCTCAATATAAAATGATATTTTCAATAAAATAGGCTTCTTGTATTCTCCTACTTTTTTTTATTTTGCTTAGTCACATGTTTCTTTTTCTTTCTCCTTCATAAATGTTAAACATTCCTGGGATAAAAATTCTTTTAAAGCCTTATATTAGTGAATGCTTTACTTAAAACTTTTTATAAAGTTTAATTTACTGAGCTCTTTCCTAAATATATATTAGTTCTAGGCTTTGTTTTTATAAATAGTGAATTCTATGCTTTCTTGAAACGAGCAAGAATATTTAAATTTCAAATAGATTATTGATCTTTAGTTATATTTAAATTCACTCCATCCTCCAGATTTGCTGATGCCTAATTACTGAAACAACTCAATATATTTAATATTCACTATAAGTCAAAATACCGTCAATTATTAAGAAATTAGAAATTGAGCCATGTTAAGTTTGATTTTTAAATATAACGTCAAAATCAAATATAAATTTCGAAATTCAAATGTTCAAAAATTTCCTAGCTAAATAATTGTTAATAGAATGTGAAACGGATATAGTTCGTAATAAATGGCATTCTCAAAACTGAAAAAATTAATCTCATCTTTCCATTATATAGATTTAGCATTTAATTTATAAAAATATCAAATAATAGGGGTCCATCAGAATGATACTATACTAATAAATAAATATTCTCAATTAATCCCTTGACAACTTTCAATTTTAAAATTCTATAATTTTTAGTTAAATATTAACTAATAAATCAGTATAAATTTCATTATACAACTAACTACTAGTCATGTTAATACCATCCTTACTTTTTGTGTTTTTATAGTTTTTCTTAAATAAAATATAATCTTTCTTATTATCTATCATAATTAATCAATAAAATTTGTTTTTTATTATTTAATATTAATTATATAAGTGTATATACTTACTAGGTTTAATTTAGATCATCTTAATTTAAATGAAAACTCTTTGTTTCTATATATTTTAACGTCTAACTTATTTTCAACTTTGTCCTTAATAGTTCTTTTTTTAAAAAAAGTCAATTAAAATAAATAATTTAATAAAATAATCATACTTTATAAGTTCTATCTTTGCTGTAGAGAGTTTCATCCAAAATGACTTTGCTAATTATATCTTGCCTAGATATTGTGATCCTTCCAAGGAATTACTCAAATTACGTTTGCAGATCATTAAGCAAAACTAAATAATGTTATACAATACATTACCCCAAATGGAATTTTATCTAAGTTTGCTTAAAATTTAAAGAAATACTTCAGAATATATTTTGGTTTTAAATTAATCTAGTCAAGAGAGACATCTTAGATTATAATACAAAAATATATTATTAGATTATGAGTTAGTAATTTGAAAATTCAGCCTTGTCTTTTAATTCATTAGCTTCAATGATACTTTTTATTTTTTTCGATTCTTGAAAGAAATTGTATTAGATTTCTCTCAGAACTGGCTCTTTGATAAAGTCATTAAAAACAAATTTGTAAACTTAAATGTAAATTAAAATTAATACCAACGTAATTCCTAAAGTATATTCATCTTTACCTATATAAATAATTTTTATTTGTTTTACTCTCTTCGAAAATTTCTGATACGAAATTCCTTGAAATCTGATAATATTTAGTACAAAGACCTCTCATTTAACTTTGAAGAGTAGAAGTTTATCTGCTGTTAAAGCTAAGGTTCATTGAATTTTTCGAAAACGAAGTTAACTTCAATCTGTGAGGAATCTTTTTAGATAGTTTCAGGCTCAAGCCAAATTTGGGAAATTTCGAATTGATATTGCGGGAATAAGTCATTGAACTCATATTTCAAGATTTCATTTTCGCATTCGAAGGCATATTAGAGGATGTAGCATTTTCAAAAATGATCATTTTAAATTACTAATAATGTGTATAAAAATTATAATATTTTACTAAAGCATTCCTTTATTATCTTTAAATCTTCAATTTTAATAAGAACCTAGTTGAAATCCTCGTGGATAGTATTTAACTCATAGTACACCTGATCATTTAAAATATAATTATCGAAGAAACTCACTTATATTAATAAAAATTTTAGAAAAATAATATTTAGTAATTTTAGTCAAGGTTGTAGCTCACTAGAACTTTTGGATAATCTTAACTTAAAGATTTGAAAAATAAATTACGTTAATTTAACTTATTTAATTATATTTTTTAAAAATTAGTCAATATTATATTAAATTTGAAAAAATATATTATAGCTATCAAATTTATATTCTTTAGTTTATGATTAATGCTTTAAATAATTTTATTTAAATTAAAGATTTGAAAGAAGCCTCTAAGTTGAACATAAATTTCAAAACCTCTTTACAATCCCAAGATTTTAAAATTTAATAAGTCATGCATTATTTAAAAATAATGATAAAGAATATGCATCAATACTCATATCAGATTCATCTAGTTGCTTTGGAGCCATTTACACAACAGCCTACATCTACTTTTAAAATTAATAAACAATTATTATCATATTTTAATAATTTACTGTTCTCGAATGAATTTGAAGTTCATAGTTGGATTGCTTGGGAAACTCTCCTTCTCTTCTTCCTCTACTTTCTATCCAGAGATTAAAGGAACATTAATATTAATAAATATGATATAAAATAAACATTTATTTCCTTTTCATCATGATTTGAAGGAAATGAAACATTAGCCTCTTCTAATTAGGCTTAATATAAAAATAGATTATATAAAATTAAAATATTGGAAATTGATAATATTAAATATAAACTTTGAGTTAGTTGTCCTACATATTTTCTTAATCTTAATCATATTCTAATAGCTCTTCTGTCAGTAAATAAATTTGGTCTTCATGAACAGGACTTATTTATTTATTTATGTTATTTTATAAAATAAAAAAATATTATCTTCCATAAAATAATAAAATATGAAACAAATATTTCTAAAGAATTATTCTCCTATTAAATTTTATTCTAAATAATTTAAAATTGATTAAAAAAACTAGTTGTTTTAATTTATTAAAAATAATCAAAGATAAAATAAATTAAAACAAAACATTTTATGTATTTTGTAATTATAAATTTAATCTCAATATTTTGAATATACTTCTGTCTTGATTTGATTCCATAGGTTAACTTTAATAAAACAAAAAGTTAAATTTAAATTACAAATTTATTAAATTATAATTTTGAGCTTTTTAACAATATTCTTATAATCATATCCCATTATAGGTATTATAATTGTGAAAACAATTTAATAATTATTATTTAATTAACAAAAGGAAAATACTTAGAAACAACTAAATAATAAAATATATACAAATCTATGTTTATATAAAATTCATATTTCAAGTTATATATAAAATGTAATTTTACAAATAAATTTAATTAAATTGCTTTGTTTTTGAATATTTTTTATAATTGAGAATATGTTTATAAATACAAAAATAATATTCTACAGCCCATCATAAATGATTTATTTTTTTTAAATATATATTTTTTTGTCTTAAAAATATATATTCATGAATCATAAAGTTTTCTCCAAATTTCGAATAATAAAACGAATATTGATTTATTAAATCTATTTTATATTTATAACCTAATTATGATTATAAATTAAATTTAATGTTTTATTGCTAAAGTTTAAGTGGAAATAATTTTTAAAAAATTAACAAACTTGAGATAAGTGACAGTTGCAATTTATAAAAATTTATAACATGAGCTTGCATTTAATATTATGTAAATTAATATGAAGTCTTGTTAATAAATTTTACTTTTTTTAAATCATAAGAAATAAATAAAGCGAGTATAATTATATTCAATTATATTATTTCAAAAACTTCTCGAGTTCAAATAAATTAAGTTTTTTTCTCTATTTAAAGTATAGTTAATTTTACATTTTATTAAAAAGAAGTTTCTTAATTAATTAGTGAAACAGCTGCTAAAATTGATAAATTATTTTAGTTATTCTCAAATAAATCTAACTAAAAAGTAAAATCCTACATTTAAATTATATTTGTAAAATTTTGAGTGATCCTATATAAAAATAGTTCTTATTAGAAATTAATTTTAGAATTTGATATATTGAAACAAAATCAATTTATCTATAACAAAGCTAATAGTATAAATAAAATATAAAAAATACAATGAATAAAGATGATATATACAAAGATTAAAATAAATATTATAAGATTGATAAAATATAATAATTTCATACTAGAATAATTTTATTCAATTATAGCTTAATTTTTATTTCTATATCAAATTGCAAAATATCAATATTTAATATAGACTGTATTTAATATTTTTAAAAAACAAATATTATGATTTAAGATTTGTTCAAATTTTATAACAAATTTAATTTACTTAGCAAATGATTTCCCTCATAAAGTTTTATTATTTAATAAACTTCTAAATTATTATTGATTTAATGGAAATTAAATTAAATAATAGCAGTATATTATTTTGAAACCGAAATAAAATGGTACGTTTTT
Organism: Oxytricha trifallax; assembly: GCA_000711775.1. Lineage (NCBI taxonomy): Eukaryota > Ciliophora > Spirotrichea > Sporadotrichida > Oxytrichidae > Oxytricha > Oxytricha trifallax. Next base: position 9,681 of record ARYC01007586.1, read on the forward strand.
TTATAGAGAATTAAAAATTAGCAACGATTTACTGCTAGGGGTACTACTCAATCGCATATCTGAAGCAAGTTAAATCGAATATAATTTTGACATCAAAATTGAATTTACAACCCCCAAATTAAAGTGGATTTATTTAGCTCTATAGAAGCGATAAATTAGTACCATAGATATTAAAGCCCTATTGATTTTGTTCTATCGAGCAAGTGGATTTTGGCTTGGTTCGAAAAAGTTATCTGTTTTATTATTTAATATTTACTTATTTTTAATACATTTTCCATATTCAAATCTATTCCTTTAATAACACTTTTTGAGAAAGAAATTAAATTTTTATTAGAATGAAAAGAACCTTATTATTATTACATACACATAATTTATTCAGAATTTTAACTTCAAACTAGGGCTACAGCAGCACCAAAATAGTGGCAGGTAAGTATTCTTAAGAAAATTTGGGAAATTAAATATAATTATTGTTATTTAGGAGATGCTTATGAGTTACCTAATAAACATAAGTATTAATCAAATGAAGCAAGATCATGTATAAACATAAAATTTTTTAAAAAATTAGAAAATTACAAAGAAAATAAGTATATCAGAATTTCAAACTAATATAGTTAACGTAAGCCATTTTTTATATATAATAAATCAAATTTAAAAAATAATATTCAAATCTCTCATTGAATTATTAGTTATTTTGAAGTCCGTTTAATTTAGAATTAGATATTGAAAATGAAATTTATAATTAAACATAAAATATTTCAATGTGATATTCCAAAAAAATAAAATTTTTAATTGTGCTTTTTTTATGGATAAATATTTAATTTAAACATTTATTATCATTAATGCTTTATAAAATCTTTTATTGCAGTTTCATAAATTCTTAAGTCTAACTTAAATATATTTAAGTTAAAAATTTAAATATCAAGTTTAGTTTTTACTAATAATTTTTTTTTAATTTTATGTAAACATTTTTAATTTAAAAAGTTTTAAAATGTTTTAGATCGAAATGTTGTTTTTTAATTCTCTCTTTTTCATTAAAAACTTTAAACCTCTTTTTAACAAAAAATATTAAATCATTTTCAACAATGTTTTTATTAATATATAAAGTCTTTGTTAGCTTTATTATTATCATGATAATATTAAATAAAAAGTTTTACTTTAACTTATTTAATTATCAATCATAAGAAATATAAATTAAATTTAAAATAATGAAATGATTAATTTATATTATTTGAATTTATGATTAATTCTTTATATGAACAAATTTTATGAAATAAGTGGGAATGGTATTTTTCATTTTAATGTTGGAACTAGAGTAAATCATTGATCAAAATAAAAGATTTGTTGCAATGTCAATAAAATTGAGTATATATAATCGTTATTCTCAGAGAAAGGATTATTTATTTTTTACTTTCTTACATATATTTTTAGCATTAATTTAATTCATTCATAAATATGGAAATGACAAAACAAAGAATTATTTTTTTTTTCCATATAAAAATACTTAAATTAATTTATCATTAATTTTAAATAAAAATTATTATTTCGATTATATATAATTTAAATTATTATTTTTATTTATAAAAAAATAGAACCTAAGCTGCTGATGGGAATATGGGAAATCAGCCATTTGGCGGTACTATAATTAGAAAATATATAAAGTGAATATTAATATATCTCTTTTCAATATTTCATCAGTAATATTATGGAAGTACCCAAACCTGCCTAGAATATACCTCCTCCAGGATTGCAACCTTAAACTTAATGTTATTCATAACTTTTTAAACAAAAAAACATAAATTTAATGTTTAGCAATTACATCTTTGGCAAGAAGAGCAATAGCAAAAACACATTTAATCACAGCAATAAAAACCCCATTACTTTTTCATAGCTTATAATTAATTATTAATTTCAGGGAGTATTATATATAAATGATATTTTGTAAATATTTATGCCACTCTCTATATCTAAATATGCATAAAATCATGAAACTTATTGTCGTTTAAGCAAAAATAATATGTAATTTTTAAATTATTTTAATTAATAAAAATTTAACTACACTATATTTAAACCGAATATAGATTTGAGTTAGAGAGTGGTATTTATCATTTGTTTGGAATAATTTAAATTTATTATTATAAATAAAATACTTTTAATAATTAAATGAATATTCAAAGAGTGTAGAAAAGCATAGGAGAGACAGAAAAGATAGATAAAATTATGCATTTATGATTTTAGAAGCAATAATTGAAGCTGCTTCTCATTCATTCAATATTTGTCTTATCACACTTTAAGAAGTAACTTAGACTAGGAGCAACTAAAGCAGGGATACCTTTATTTGTCTTATTCAATTAAATTAAAATAAGGGAGTAGGCAAATATCTACAAAGACTTAATTACATAATAATTAATAATTAATGGCTCTCGATTAATTAAGAATTTTAACGTAATTAAATATTCTTTTTAAAATATTATAGATACCTCTAATCCAACTTTCATCTCTATTTCGAATTCCTTTTACATAATCTATAATTTTAAATCTTGATTAATTTGATACATTTGATAAAATATTTAAATTGCTAATTATTCTATTTATTGTTATGAGTTATGCTTGAAATTTAAATTTCATATTTTCTAATTGCAAAATTAATTTATATTTTTGTTTTAATGATAGAATTTAGTAGCTTAAAATTGAATGATGACCTCTTTCTAAGAAATCTTTGTTTTTTGTAAATTATTATCGAATTTTTAAGGATCTTAAAGTTTTTGTTTCTTTTATTCATTTGAATAAAATTAGATATATTTTTGAAAATTTATGCTTTATTTTTTGGAGTTCCAAATCTATTTAATTTATAAGCTCCTAATAATGAGAGTATCTCCTAATGAAATCCAGGTTAGATTACAAGTAATTTTTGTATTTTGTTAAATAAAATATAGGTGTGAACATGATCAAATTTTTTAACTGAGTTATTATATAATTTAATAGAGAGGTCAAGGACCAAATAAATTAAATATTTAAATAGGAACTATTATAATTAAAATTATAACCAATAATGTTCTTAATTATTATAAAACCCTTATCATCTTCTCGAAAAGCACATTAAAAATTAACTTTTAAAAAGATTTAAAAAATTTACCAAGTTATTTTTAAAAAACTGATGCAAAAAATTTAATATTTTAAGTCTGATATACATATTTTCATATTATAAAGCAAATTAATAGACAAAATCATGCATTTAAAATCACTCTTTAAGCTTATGCATTTAATCAACTATTTAAGCGTATAAGCATTCTAAGATCTGTCTGAATCAAGAATATCATGGCGGGTCTAAGTCGGTACCACTAAATTTGAAATCCTGAATCGGTACCATATGAAAAAATAATTTTTAACCCAAAATCCTAAGACGGTACCACATAAAAAAAATAATATTTTTTTTTCATTCAATAAAATTTTAAGTAATTAATATTATATTAAAAATCTTAGCTAAGGATTAATCAAGTTTTTCTTTTTTTATTTTGACATGTCTTCTCCAAAGAGCCTCCACTAAAAAGTCATGCAAATTTTCATAGCTTACTGTCCTATAAATATTTTTAATAAATTTTTTAAGTTAAAACTATATACTTCCAATTTAGTTTGTACCTCTAAAATTTTTTGGTATTGTATTTTCATTGTTGTTTTCATCTTCATCTTACATTTCAACATCTTAACCTTATTTTTTTTCTTCTTCAAATTCTTCATCATAATCTTCATCATTTTCTTCATCATCATTTTATTATTATTGTTGTAGCTATTATTGATTAAACATATTAAATTTTAATTCTTCATGGACATACCTTTTATTTTATAATCCTGCTTATTTAAATGGCATATTTTAATAAGATCCAAAACCATAATGATGAATAATTGAACCTATCTATGAGTATTATTAAATTATTGCCCATAATATCTCTCTCGTTCTGGTCTGAACAATGAAAACCTTAGCTTTTTTTGATTGTCTTTCTATCATACCAAATACCCAGATTTGTCTGTCAACTCTACTACTATTTATTTATTGTTAAATTTAGCCTTCATCATAAAGAAATTTTCCATGAGTAAATAAACTTTCGTCCACTTCAATATCTCCATTAAGAATTAATTCTTCATTTTAAATGTGAAAAATTTCTATATATTTTGCAACTTATTTTCTTACATCTTTGAAAATATTTTTGATTAACTTTTGATTAAATTTGTAGTTAATCATGTTTATATAACACTTAGTAAGAGCTGAACTATATCCAATTGTAAAGTAATGAAAAACCAATAAACACCAAGTTGAAATTGGCTGTTAATGTATGTCAAATAAAAACATTTACTGATTTCTCCTGCAAGATCTTTGGCATTGGTATAAAAGTTCATCAGGTGTGTCATTTCTTGATCTTAGTTTAATATTCACTGCATTTCACATCTCTTTCAACAATCCCAATATCGTGCTTTAATAACATTAAATATTCTTAATAAATTGTAAAACATTAATAATCTGATCAGCGGTATTTACAATATCTTGATGTCTTTTTTTCTGTACATTAAAATTTTTTTTATAATTAAATTAAAAAATGTTATAATATAAAAATTAATTTAACTTTATAATAAATATTAATATTATTGAATGAAAAAAAATATTTTTTTTATATTGTATCGAATTAGGATTTTGGGGTAAATATTTTTTTTATATGGTACCGACTTAGGATTTCAAAAATTGAAGGGTATCGATTAGACCCCCCCCCCAATATCATCAATATTTAAATTGAATGAATTTGATTAGAAAAGAATTAGATCTTGAGTTTTCAAAAATATTTAGTTAAATTTTATGTTTATCAAAAGATTGAATTGGTTGACCTCATTTATAATAAAAAATGATAGTTTGTGAAAAATCAAATCAAGAAAGCTTGATTAAAAATTTACACTTTCCAAGTTAATGTGCTTATACAATAATTTACAAGTTTGAAAACAATAATATGTATAAATTAATTGAAATATACCTTTTTTCTTAAAAATTAATTTGAAAATTAAGCCATCCTTATCAAATAAATCATTAATTCAAAAATCACTTATATCAATTAAAAGAATTATAAATTTCCTTAAGGGATTTACGATTTGAATCAGCAAAGCAATAGGAGCTCTTCAAACAGCAATAATAGTATCTTAAAATTGAAAACGTGAAAGAACTAAAATAAAAACAGGACAGTTCAGATGAGGTTATATAAGATATCTTAAAGGGAATAGAGGTGAGCACAATGTCTATGCAGCTAAAAAATGCTCCTAACCGCATTTAATACTCAATAAACCTCGTTAAGCAATTAAGAATGAAGATTGGTGATTAAGAATTATAAAATTAAAGTTAAATTATTATTGGCATAAAATATTAAAGTTTTAGCCAATTATTAAAACGATTCAAAACCTCAAAACCCTTTCAGTAGTTTGATTGAGTTTTTCATTGATAAAAGTAGACTATTAGTAGATACTTTATTAGGGTTTTAATAGGATTTATGTAGGGGTTTAATGTTTAAATATTAGTAAATTAAGTGTGCATAACAAGCGAGTTTTTTAAATATTTCACACAAACGTAAGCTTAGAGTCATGTGGCAGTTCTCTGAATTTTATCTTTCTAAGTTGCTGTTCGATTATTTCTCGTGTTAATTAATTATCTTAGCTTGGCTTGATGATGTTTGAGTATGCAAGATCTCTCATGCCTACATTATTCTTATACTTATCTAAATATTGCTTGATTCTTTACTTAGAATCTCTATCACCCTTGCAGCTAAAGTAATCGTTTCTTGGCATGTCGCTCTCTATTATTATTACTGCTAGAGCCCAGATATCCCATTAAGTATCTCCATCTCTCAAATCCTCTCTCTCTGGGAAATATCCAGGAGTGCCGTATACATTTCCTTATGCAGAGGATTGCACTCTTTGACCTCTGTTGAAGTCAATAATATAAACTCTAAGAGGCTGAAAGTTCATCATGATATTCCCTGGCTTTAAATCTCTATGAACATACCCAAGCTTGTGAAGCTCTTCAATCCCCTCAACTATCTGCTATACTATCAGCCAATTTATCTTTGGCAACCATTGTCAGATAAAAATTCTCTGTAAGTCATCTCGAGGAAAGGAAGTCTAAATGCAACATGATCTTTCCAAAAAGTATAGCATCTAGCCAAATAATATGCTTACACTCTCTAAACTTTGCCTGTTAAAGAGCATAACTCAATAGCAAATTCCATTTATAATTTGTCATCAGCAAGGAAGTAATTGAATGGATATATTGTGTAAGCATATTAGCCATCTGTAATGACTCTTATCTCTACTTTATCCTCAAGATAGAGGTAGCTTTCAAGGCAAGAATTTATGTTAATAATTTTTAAGATAGGAATCTTCATCTCCTCAATTTTTACCATGATTTTATTTATCTCAGAGAGAGGAAAGTTCATGACAGATTTCTTCATTTTGATTTACTTCTATACCTCAACTTTAAGAGACTCGCCTAAATTTCTCGATCCTCTTTTTTACAGGAATTTTTTCCCTAAAGGTTGTTGAATAAAGACAAAACTTTGGTTGTGCTTTTTCTTTAAGCGCACTTTGAGGTCTCTTGTTGAAATTATGGCTTCTCGCGGAACTCACAGATATATTTGCCATCCTTCTTTTTAATGCTTTTGATATAATCTAGGCATATCGTTGTTTATATCTCTCAAATGTCTCTTGTAAGTTGGCTTGTAGAGGAAAACTTTATTGTATTCTTTACATTAATAGTTACCATTGGTTTGTAATTATTAATGCTCTATGGCTTGTTGTTTAGCCTCCTCCTCAATTTGCACAGCTTCTATGATAACCTCCTGCTTAATTTATACTTAATCTCAAAGCTAGACTGGTAAAAGTTGACTTAAGTAGGTGTTCTGACCGAGACCCCCCCTTCCGACCCCCTCACCCCTCAGCCGATACCCCCCTCTCACTTTATAGTATTTTTTGATAAACTTAATTTTTTCTTAAAATAAATTTCTTGCCCTGCGGGCCGCTATTACCATTCTAGATATAACTTTATATGTTTCACTAAGTACGTTAACCTTTTTGAAAACAATCTCCCATAGGAAATAATTAAAATAACATTGCTTTTTACTTTCATTAGTAATAATATGATTTTCTTTGACATACATTAATATTATAAAAATTTCTTATAACTTAAATCACTTTCATTTGACTAAATATTAAGAATTAATAAAATAATTTTCCCAATAATTTTTCTTCTCTTTATTTCTTTATAAATACTTTTAATTTTTTATTTACTTTATTTTGTTAGTTACTAATAAAATCTTTATTGGTTTAGCGTAGATTTGGAAAAGTTGTATATAATTTCTTTTGTTTTTTAAAACAATTTAAAAACATTAATGAATAAAAAAAAGATTTTATTAGTAACTAACAAAATAAAGTAAATATAAAATTAAAAGTATTTATAAAGAAATAAAGAGAAGAAAAATTATTGGGAAAATTATTTTATTAATTCTTAATATTTAGTCAAATGAAAGTGATTTAAGTTATAAGAAATTTTTATAATATTAATGTATGTCAAAGAAAATCATATTATTACTAATGAAAGTAAAAAGCAATGTTATTTTAATTATTTCCTATGGGAGATTGTTTTCAAAAAGGTTAACGTACTTAGTGAAACATATAAAGTTATATCTAGAATGGTAATAGCGCCCGCAGGGCAAGAAATTTATTTTAAGAAAAAATTAAGTTTATCAAAAAATACTATAAAGTGAGAGGGGGGTATCGGCTGAGGGGTGAGGGGGTCGGAAGGGGGGGTCTCGGTCAGAACAAGTAGGCTCCCAATAAATACAAGCGTCTATGGTCTCTACTTTTATTGGTTGCTGGAATGATAATGTTATTGGTTTGATACAAGTAATGCTGCTCTTTTAAAAATAATTTGCCCTCATTTTAGTTTGTTGATATATCTTATTATAATAATGAGAAGATCTACCTTGATAAACTATAATAGTTGAGTGCAAGACATTCTGGTAGATTCTTTGCTGAGAAGTAAAAAAATTAAATAACCATAAAGAATGCAAGTTGACATGCTTTATGAGAATTATATACGTTTTAGTATATTAATATACCCATAATGAAGTTTAGTTTCTCTAGGAGGTCTCCAAATCAAGTTTGAACTTAATTTGGAATACCTCCTAAAATAATTAAACATTATTAGGAGCAAGTTAATAGAGATAGAATGATAAAACGGAAATCAATCTGTTAAACTTGGAGAAAGTTTTTCAATTCTTCAAAGCAAATCTTTTCAAGGTTGACCTCAAATAGGTCCTCCCTATTTAGTAGTAAGATTTTAACAAACTTAGAATGAATATCCATAATTTTAAATTTCATTAACATCTCTAGAAAGAGGAAGCAAGATGGAGTCTATGAATGATGCAATGAAGAAATTTAATCTCAAGATTTAATAGAAAAATTTCGAAGAAAAGAGAACCTGTATAGATATTTAGCATAAAGTTCTTAAGTAAGATTAATAAATCCATTATAGTTGGATTTCTTGCCGACTTTGGAGGGAACTAAAATCTCATTCTTAAAAGCCTTACTGAGTGAAGAGAAATAAGCTTTTAAGTCTAATGAAATAAGGATGATAGAGATACATAACTACCCTCAAATATCAGTTAAAAATCTCTATGACGATGCTATGAGTGATCCAGATGTTTCTCTTTACCTTCCATCAAAGCTATAACTTTCTAATAAGTTACCAGAAAGAAACTTCTTCTTTGGTGTTCTTGGAACTTTGAAACCTGAGTACTTAAATGAATTATTTAAGAAGCTCATAAGAAACGCTACTGCATCTCTCCTGAAGAAAAAGAGAAGCAAGGTATTAAATAAGTGACACCTGGCTCTAAGAACTTCAAAAGCAGCGCAGCAAATTAAACAGAGAGAGAAAGTCCCAAGTAAAACATGAATTGAGTAAGAGACTCTTCAAAGATTTCTAAAAGCGTGACGAGATGAACATAGATGCAGAAGCTGGCACTAAGAGAAGAAATATTGGCCCAATCAAGCCTTAAGAGGAATAAAAGAAAGAGAAGCCTAATCTCTTTACGGGTAAATTTAATATGTGAACTTATTCATTAGTTTAAATCTAAAACTTATTTATAAACACAAAATCTCCCTTCTCTTGCGCATACTTTAGCTTTATCATCGCTGACTCTCATAGCAGCACACTTAATAAAATCGACTGTATCTATCTTTATATCATTCATCAAATGGTAGAGCAGCAGTTTCTTATAATGACCTTTCAATAGCCCCCAATATAACTCGATTCCATTGAACTACGGACTATAAGGTATATTAAATACAGGTGTTATGTTTCGCCTTTCATATTCCTTTATTGAGCCTTTAGTTTTATGAATTGTCAAGTTATCAGCGAACAGAATAATCTCTTACGTACTTGTCTCTGAGTTATTGCAAGAACTTAATATATTATTCAATCTTTATAGAACGAGGATGAATAACATAAGACTCGAGGCCACTATCTTCACTTATTCCACCAAGAATAGCATTAGTTTACATTTTAACCTTTTAGTTACATACTTCTATGTTGCTCTATCTCATGTACAAAGACCTTGAAATGAAGGTATTTATTGTGAATACTGCCTCATCAGCTTGAATTAACTTTATATTATGCTCTTAAGCTCTCTGCATTTAATCGAATATATAATTTAAATTAGTCTTATAAAATGGAACATTAAAGTCAATTACTCTCTTAATGCGATTGACTGTCCTGTAAGATATTCCGTTCTTTATATATATGTTTCTATAGATTAAGCAGAGATATGAAGCTCAGGAAATTGACGATGAAACATCACAGCCCTCTAGGCCAGAGAGAAATGAGCCCAGTATTTAAGAGTCTTATCATTAATAAGATATTCAATATGATGCTGCTAAAATTTTAAGGGTCTCTTAGACTTAGAATTAAGATAATATCTCTTTAAATTTAATGCTAATAGAGAGTGTGACTTAACAGTAGCAGGAGATTTATGGAGTAGCCTTGCTATAGACGTATAATTTAGAACAGGCTTTAGTTGTTCACTATAATTATCACATCCATGTCGCAACTTAAACAATAAATCTATATAGTCACTGTCATAAACTGAAACCTCGCATATACTCACTTAAAATACTAAAATTTAAACATTAAACCCCTAGATAAAGCTTATTAAAACCCTAATAAAGTATGCACTAATTGTCTAATAGTCTACTTTTATCAATCAATAATTCAATCAAACCATTGAAAGGGTTTAGGGGATTATATTGCCTCCAATAATTGTTTATATTTTATAAAACAATCAGAGTGCGTAAAAATGTTTTTAGCCTATTTATATTTAATTTCAGGCAATAATAATATAATTTTAATTTTATTAATCTCAATCCCCAATCTTCATTCTTAATTGACTAAAGGGGTTTTAAATGCATTTTTTTATCATTTTGGCAAAGTCTATATATTAAAATAATTATAAAAAGCTAATGAGTGATGAGACTCAAAAAATTGAGAGCCAGTTCAATGTCAAAATTAAAATTGATAAAGACAACTATATTGTCAGTGGAAATGACTAAGGAATTGTACTCTATTAAAATATAAAAATTGTAATATATTACCACTTATATAATTTTAAGCATTTAGAATAATTTACTTTACTTAATTTATATAAAATAAAATTGCGCATGCCTTCATAGAACTTTCAATTATAGAGCAGAAATTTGTTTCCAAAATGAAAGAAATGCAAATTACTGATCCAAATAGAATGTTTATATTTATTGTCTATTAGTTATAAATATAGAATCAAAGCTAATAAAATTAAATATAGTATATAATAGTATATATAGTATATATAGGTGATAATATTATAAATTATTAAAGCTATTGAAATGAAAAGAGGAGCGAGTAACTTTTTATAAAAAATTAATAAATTTTTTTAAATTTCACATTTTAAAGTCGATTAATATTCATAATAATTGTTTAATTTAATTAAAAAATATTCAAAATTATTCGAATTAAACTTCTAATTTTTTTAAATTAACTGTGAGAAAGAATACGGAGTTCAAATTACTTATTATTTAAAGCAATAATTATTTACATCGTAATAGGCAAAATAAAAAGAATAGAAAATTCATCCTGGCATTAAAGATTAGAATTAGAATGCTGATTAATGACATTATATTTAATTACTGTTTTTGTAGAAAATACTGTTCATCAATTAATATGTAAAATAATAATTATTATATTTTATATTATTATAGCAACTCGTCGAGAGATATGAATGAACAAGAATAAAGTGTTTGGTGAAGATATTTTTCTCTAATTTTTAAGCTTGATAAGAATATTATCAGATTCTAAGCAGAAAAAGGAATTATCTTATCTTAGAATAAAGGGCAACAGAATTAAATTTTTTTAAAACACAAGATATATGCCGTGATTGCAGTAAATGAATTGAGAACAAATTGAAGATCTTAGAGATTCTATGTTTGATTAGGCTCTATCAGATTTTGAGGCTCCCAGCTAAGTTTAATCATATTAATCAGCTTTTTTCTATTTGATTATTAAAAAGATTTTCTTGATTAGTGTAAGAAAATTATTTGGTTTTCAGTTTTTTACGATAAGCATTCAAAACTCCAAAACCCCTTAATGAGGTTTATAAGTGCTTTGATTTGTAGGGAATTTGTTAGGGGTTGGGGTTATTTATTAAATGCGAGTCAAAAATAGCAAGCTTTTGGGGTCTATTTATGATGAAGAATATATAGATTTAGTATTTAAACTGCGATATGGATGCGGTATATACAGTGAATAAGTCAAACCTGTACATAATTATAAGTCAATTGCACTGCTCTTAAAGAGAAGTCCTTCAACTGTTTGCTCCCACTGCCTTATAGCTGTATAACTAAAGCAATAATAGCTGAATTCAATGCCTTAGAGAAAGTCAAAGTTTCAATAAAAGCATAATTGACTATCTTATTAATGAAAAAACTTTGAAGTATTGGGCTCACTTCTCTCTCTCGACTAACGAGCTATTATGTTTCACCGCCAGTTCCCTGAGTTGAAGATCTCTGCATAATCTGTTGCAAACATTTATAAACGAAACGGAATCTCTTAAAAAGGTGTTAATCGTATCAAGAGAGTAATTGATTTCACTCTGCCATTTTACAACAACAACTTAAATTATATTTATAATTAAATTCAGAGAGCCTAATAAAATAATATTAAGTTTATTCATGCTGACGAGGCTGTTTTTACCTTCAACATTTTCATCTAGAAGTCTTGGTATAAGAGGCATAGTAATATAGAAGTATATGACTAGAAAGTCAAGGTATAAACAATGGCAATTTCTTGGAGGTATTAGCGAGGATGCTGGTTTAGAAACTTGAGTTATTCATCCTCGCTCTATTAAGACAGAGCAGTATATTAAGTTCTTAGAGCAGCTGAGAAGAAGTACCCTGAATAAGAGATTATACTGTTTGTTGATAATCTTTCAGTTCATAAGACAAAAGATACAA